>WHYT01012853.1:14718-43505 GCA_009806455.1 Tetrax tetrax
TTTTTTTTTTTTTTTTTTTTAATTTTCCCCTTATCACAGAGGTGTTATCACTGTCACCAGTTGTCTTGCCCCTGGCCAGCAGTGGGTCCGCCCCAGGCCCGGCCGAGTCCCCTGGACAGAGGGGAAACTTCCAGCAGCTTCTTGCAGAAGCCGCCGCTGTAGCCCCCCTGCTACACAAAACCAGCATGCTCTCCCACCCACTGGCACACATCAGCCTAGTCTGCCTCCCCCTCCCTCTCTTATGGTGGCCATCCCCCCGTCCTCGCCCTCCTTGAGCCGGCACTGTCTTGCTGCTTTGCAGCCGAACCACTTGGTGGGTCTGAAGAGGAACTACATCAAGCTGGCCTTCAACACGGTGGACGACTTGGTGAAGGTGCGGAAGGAGATCTCTCCTGCTGTGAGGAAGAACAGAGAGCGGGATCAGACAAGCGACGTCTACACAGCCATGCTGTCCAGGTGGGAGCTCTCCTCAGGGCAGCCAGGGGTCCCTCATGTTAATTGGAGTCCCTTGATTATTTCTTAGCTGTCCTCAGGAAGGGATTGTCCTGACCCCAGCTGTGGTTCTCTGCCCCCCATCCCCGAGGTGATTCCTCCAGCTCCGTGCTGTGCATCGAGGAGTCCCAGAGCCTCTGGGTTGGGATGTGCTGTGGTGGTGCCTCTGCCTGATGTTCACATGGCTTCCCTGGCCCCCGAGAAAGGGTATGGAGAGGCATTGGGCAACCTCACTGCTGGCTGTGACTGAAGAGGGGAAAAACAGACAAACATTTTCTATCTGAATAAAAAGCCAGGCACTTGTTTACAAGATTGGAAACCCAGTTGCAGACAGAAAAAAAACCCAGCAACTTTGTTTTCAAAGTAAACCAGCTTATACACATGGAAAATTCGCCCCTTTGGTTTCCTGGCCCTAAAGGCTAGTTTTAGTTGAAACTTGAGAATCAAGCAAGACGAGTGCTCCCTGCTCACCTGGAAGGTGTCCTGTCCCCGTGCCAAGTGCTGGCCTCGTTATGCTCAGACTCGTTACCGTACTTATAAACCCAGTGCCGCAAGAACCATTCGTTTTACAGGGACGGGTGGGTTTTGTCTGCCTCTACCTCTGAGCAGACATGTTTGTTTCTCAAACGTGGGAAAAGGTGAATTTAGACGGGAGCAACGGGACTGCACATGCTGTCAGTCCTGGGAAGGCCTCTGCAGCAGAGGGTGTTTGCGTGGCAGGGTGTGCCATCTCTCCTTTCCCGCTGCCGGGAGTCACCGGCGCCGCGTGGCTGTCCCTCGCAGCCGAGCCTGCCGAGCTGTGCAGGCGGGTAACGGGGCTGCTTCGCTCCGATCCCCGCAGCGCACTGAGCGGAGGCAGCCTGAGCACAGGCGACGAAGGGCCCTCCAGAAAGGTTGCCAGCCAGATGGACAACATAGTGGACATGCGGGAGTATGATGTACCCTACCACGTTCGCCTCTCCATCGACCTGAAGATCCACGTGGTGAGTAAGGAACAGGGAAGCTGGAAGAGCTTTGCTTTCCTGCTGCCGTACTCCTGAAGTCCAGGCAGTGGGGAAACATTTTCTCCCCAGGACCTTTGCAAAGGCGTTGGGGACAATGAGTTTGTGTGTAAAGCTTACTCCGGTACTGCTGGGCTTTTCTGGACACGCAGAAAGGTTCAATGATTGATGCCCAGCCACAGTTTGAGCCTTTCTTCTGGGCTGCATTTAATTCGCGCAGCTCTGTCCCCAGCAGCCAGATGCAAGGAGCTGGCCCCACAGTAAGGCACTGCCCACCCTCCTCTCTTGACAGGCTCACTGGTACAACGTGCGGTACCGGGGCAGCACCTACCCCCCCGAAATCACCCGCCGAGACGACCTCGTGGAGCGACCGGTGAGTGTTGGTCGGGAGGCATCGGTCCGTCCACACCTGTGGCTGGTGTGTCTGCCCCGAGGAGCTGGTGGCAGATGGGCTGCCGGTGTCACACTGGAGTGCAGGGGGAAAGCTTTGTTTCTGGGCTTGGGCAGTGATTTTTGGGTTGATAAAGCAGTAAAACGATTACTAGGGATGGTCTGGTTCAGTTGCTGGGCTAGCGCTGGGCTTAATGGGAATCGCTCTTTAACTTCAAGTCAGGTTTAGAATGTTTTCTAATGGGTTTGGTGCTGCCCAGGATCCTGTTGTGCTCGCCTTTGACATTGAAACTACCAAACTCCCTTTGAAGTTTCCTGATGCAGAGACAGACCAGATCATGATGATCTCCTACATGATTGATGGGCAGGTAAGGGCCAGCAGAGCCATTTTCTCCGTGCTCCAGCAGTGACGCCGGGGAGCAGGCCAGCGTTTCACCTCTGACATGGCTCACTGCAGGCTTGCCTTGCTGCTGGCCGCTTGGTGCATGGCTGTGGAAATGAAATGGAAGTCTGAATGATGCGTTAGATATTTAGTTTTGTGGTACCCAGCTCAGGTGGCTGGTGCTCCTCTGAGGGAGCAGTAGTAACCTGGAGAGCACAGGGACAACCCTGCTGTCCCACGTTGTCTCCCTGTGGCCTCCTTAGCTGATGGCCAGCGATAGTTCAGCAAATGACTCCCAAACAGTTGTTCCCCCTTGACAGAAGCTCTGGCTTTCCAGAGGAAAACGTCCCATCATTTGGACAGCATTTTTGGGTTGTCTGCAAGCCAAGTCCTCCTAACTGCCTCTTTGTCACCTCCCTAGGGCTACCTGATCACAAACAGGGAGATCGTCTCTGAGGATATTGAAGACTTTGAGTTTACTCCCAAGCCAGAGTATGAGGGTCCGTTTTGTGTCTTTAATGAACCAGATGAAGTAAGTCAGTTCTGCCCAGCAGACCTTCTACCTGCCCGGGGCTCTTGTCGGCCAAGGAGAGCTAATTGCTTGGTGGGCTGCCTCGCTGGGGGACGCAGTGGGTCTGGCTGGGCCGGTCATACTTTCATTTCTTGGTAATAAGGGTAAGAGAGGTCAGATTTGGGCTGGGGGGGAGGAGAGGGGAAGAATGTAGTAAACTGCATGGTATCCACCACCTCTCCATGGAGGAGATGAGGTTTCTTTATATATGTATCTTTTCTACTCCTCTGTTTCATCCTAGGCTCATTTAATCCAGAGGTGGTTTGAACATGTCCAGGAGACCAAGCCCACCATCATTGTCACGTACAACGGAGACTTCTTTGACTGGTAAGATCAGAACGAAAACTAAGCTGGCAAGGTGTCACCTGGGCTGTGGGGCAGGGTCAGGTCCCAGCCTCAACGTCCTTCCGTAGCTCACGCAGTGGGGACAGTGTGATCCGTGCCGACTGGCCAGCCTGAGAACCTCACCAAATCCTGTGGTTGTTGTCTTGGAAGGACGAGCTTCCGTAGGCTCCTGTCCGCTTGGCTGAGCCCTGTAAACCCTTGGTGTATGGATGAGTCTTGGGAGAGCACGGAGAGGGGCAAAAGACACCTGGAGGATATCAGGGAGAGGGGTGCGGGCCAGCCTTTGGGAAGCAAGGGGAGAGCGACCAGACGCCTCCATCTCCTGGTGCAGCTTTGCCTCTTGGGTTATGCTGCAATTCTGGCCTGCAGGAAGTTTTCCCTGTGGCCAGATATCACAAATAAATTGCGAGAAAAAATATTTCAGTAGTTTGTAACAAAGCAGTTGTGAAACTGTTGTCAGAGATGAAGGGAAGTGGCTGTTCTGTTCCTTATCTTCATGTTGCCTGTTTCTCCAGGCCCTTTGTGGAAGCAAGAGCAGCAGCTCATGGAATTAATATGTATCAGGAAATTGGGTTTCAGAAGGACAGCCAGGGAGAGTACAAAGCATCGCAGTGCATCCACATGGACTGTCTAAGGTACCAAATCCTCCCTCTCTCCCATACAACTGCATCTTTATCTCTTGAATTTATATAAAATACCTACACTCGTATTTGGATACTGTCCTCCTCCTGTCTGGTGGAAGCTTTTGTGTGTTGCCCCTCCCTAGGCTGGTGTGATAGTCCATTTCTGACTGTGCTGCGTACGGCAGAAGCTGCCACGCCCTCCTCGTGAAGGCACTGTCAGGGCTGTGTCTCTCCCTGCTGGTGGCTGTCCTTGGTTGTTTGAGGTCTGGTCTGGGGGAGCGCAGAAAAAGTGGGATAAGGTCAGGCCCCTGGAGTGGGGAAGGGACTGTATCCTAACCCCACAGCCTCCCAGTACAGCCAGGAGAGTAAAGAAGAGATGGAAGAATGAGAGAAGTTGGGGGTTTTATGTGAGTGTCCTCCACTGGAGCAGCATCTGGACTTTGGAGAGCAGCTGGCTGTCCTTGCATTCCTGGTGGTGTCTTCTCCAGCGGTGAAGTGTTTACCTTAAAGCCACTGAAGGAGTTGGAAGGTGGTAATTCTGAGCAGTGGTGATGATACAGATAGTGGGCTTTGTCCTGGTCGGGATGTAAGTGCATTGGTAGAGGTGCAGGATAGCTAAAGCTGGGCAGCGCTGGGATGCTCAGCTGTCCTTGCTGAGAGGTCCCCGTTGCAATCGAGGTCCCGTTTGCAAGCCTGAGCCCATTTTTGAAGGGCAAGGCTGCTTTCTGTACACAAACCAGTATTTTCATGGTTCTGTCCAGGTGGGTGAAGAGAGACAGCTACCTCCCCGTGGGAAGTCACAACCTGAAAGCAGCAGCTAAAGCAAAGCTGGGTTACGATCCAGTGGAGCTGGACCCTGAAGAGATGTGCCGGATGGCTACCGAGGAGCCTCAGGTATTTCCTCCCTGTGCTGTATCTCCTCTGAGCAATTGGAAAACAAGCCTGGAGCGGCTGTGATATAATTGACCCTTTAAGTTAAAGTGTTACAAAATGTTTTTTCTTGATGCAGTGGGTTTTGAGAAATTAACTCAATCTGTCTCCCCAAATTGCCGATGCCTTAGGAACACTTGAGCTTGTGGGGAGAGAGAATGGGATTTCTGTGAAGTGGCTCTAGCACAGCGTTGCACTGTGTATTTTCTGTATTTATTTACGTCAGTGCAAGGTGGCAGGCGCCACTGAAGTCAGAAACGCCACAAAGAGCCATGACTTGCTGGAGGGACAAGAAATAGGCTTAGTGCTCCAGGTGTGGCAGGCAGGGCTTGTCAGCAGCCTCCTGATTCCCAAACAGGGTGGCATCTGTGCCGTGAGCTCATCCTCCTCATTTCTTCTCTTTCAAAGCTGACGTATCGCTGTGTATTTAGAGATGGAGCTCTAAATACGGGGCGGGGTAGCGGGGTCCTCAGAAGCAAACAGATTATTCTTTACAACCTAGGATATGGAGGAATACACCTTTCCCTTCTTTCCGCTGATACGAGCGTGTCTAGCAGGAAGCAATGATAGATTATTGTCACTGAGCTGCTCTGTCACGTTGGTTGGGATTAATTTACCTCTCACTCTTTCTGAACAGACCTTGGCCACCTATTCAGTGTCCGACGCAGTTGCTACCTATTACATGTACATGAAATACGTGCATCCTTTCATTTTTGCCTTGTGTACCATCATTCCCATGGAGCCTGATGAGGTGGGTACGCTCCTGAAATGATCATTTCTTTGCTGAGCAAAGAACCACATCTCCCGTGCTGCAGGGATGCTCTGGCCACGGACCTGATTCCCACTGCCCAGGCATTTTCCCATCCATGTCAGGGAGGGAGAATGGGTCTGGAAGCTCCTCCTTTCTCTCCGCAGCCCTGGGGTGTTTTGAGAGGGGTGCCTAAGAACAAGAGACCTGAGGGCTGTCAGTACAGGGATGGAGCGAGAAAGTGTGGCTGATGCTTTGTGCTCAGCCAGGTTTTCTTGCAGTTGTGGCCGTACAAAGCTGGGTCTCCTGATGGCTGTTGTCAGCTGTAGGGAAGGTGGTTAGGAAGCTGTCCGTGCCAAGCATGTAGGAAACGTCCGTCTGTCCCCACCTGGTTTAGCTTGCAAAGGCGCTTGACAGTGGAGTAGTGTCAGGAGATGATGGCAGCAGAGGTCTGGAGGTCTTTGCACTGTCCATAGCCTGCTTTCCTGGCCAACTCGAAGGAGTCGGTGTTGGTCTCTCGCTTGTTCCCATGATCCTTGCCGTGGGCTGCAGCACTGCCCGCTGTGCCGTCACACGTATGTCACCAGCTGAAGCTGCTGGTGTGGCTGTAAGGCCAGTCCAGTCCCAGCAGCGCTGGTACAATGCTTCTTGCTGAATCAGGATGGTTTGGGTTGGAAGGGACCTTCAAAGATCATCCAGTCCAACCCCCCTGCCATTGGGGGCCATCTTCAACCAGATCAGGTTTCTCAAAGCCCCATCCAACCTGACCTTGAACACTTCCAGTGATGGGACATCCTCAGCTTCTCTGGGCAGCTTGTTCCAGTGCCTCACCACCCTCATAGTAAAGAATTTCTTCCTTATGTCTAATCTGAATCTCCTCTTTTTGAGTCTAAAATGGGCTTTGTCTCTCCTCCAGGTGTTGAGAAAAGGATCTGGGACGCTGTGCGAGGCACTGCTGATGGTCCAGGCCTATCATGCCAATATCATCTTCCCCAACAAGCAGGAGCAGGAATTCAACAAGCTTACGGAAGATGGCCACGTGCTGGACTCGGAGACGTACGTGGGAGGCCATGTGGAAGCGTTGGAATCCGGGGTCTTCCGCAGTGACATCCCCTGCCGCTTCAAAATGGTAAGGGGCCACGTAGCCAACCTCTGTCCTCGTGGAGAGTGGTGGTGAGGAATAATCCTCTGCTGGTGTTAATATCTTCTGTGTGTCCCTGCTGGGCTTGGGCAGTACCAGTTGTACTTCAGGAGACCTTGAGCACCTGAAGCCGCATGGAGCTGGGCTGGGAAGGGGTGGGAGGAGGCCTGCAGGTGGCCATCTGCATCCCTGGGAGAGCAAGTGTCGTATGTGTCACGTACTGGAAGCAAGCCAGACCTTGTTGACAGCAAGGGAGAGTGGTGAAGTGGGGTTTGGGGTTCAGTTTTGAGCCAGTGGTTCTTGAAAGATAAGCCTCTGTCCTGTTAGGGTCCTGTCCTCCCTCTGTCCTGCTCCCACCCAACTAAGCTTCTTCCAAACCCTCCCTAGATGTCTTTCACCTGTCTCTGCTTCACTTTGCTATCTCCATCGCCTCCCCCTTGCCCTGCTTCACGCCTGCATTGTGCTTGTGGACTCAAATTTTCAGAGGTGGCTTCACTCTTTGCCATGCAAGGCATCACACCTAGTGTGGGACATTTTGGTGGATGTCCTCTAGTGAGTGATCGTGGGTGAGCACACACTGGGTGTATGAAAGGATCTGGACTAAGTTTGAATCTTTGGACCACTGCAGCAGCCAGCATGCGACCACGAGAGATGCTGTGCTACCAAACACAAATGCAACCAGCCGCTCATTAGCTGCCCTTGTCTCTTCCCTTTGTTGCTTTTTTAATTTTTTGGCCTGGGATCAGTGGTCTGGATCCCGTGCATGCCTCGACATGCCGCCCTGCGCTGCAGCACCGTGCTTAGAGTTCCCAAGTCAGGCAGGGACGCAGGCAGCAGGGCAGGAGCTGCCAGCCTGCAGCTGGGGACGGCCAGCCACAGTCTCCGTCCCCACACCATGCAGAATCCTGCTGCCTTCGACTTCCTGGTGCAGCATGTGGAGAAGACGCTGCGGCATGCCATCGAGGAGGAGGAGGGTTTGCCGTTGGACCAAGTCACCAACTTCCAGGAGGTACGTTGCCGGCGGCATGGCTGGGTTTGGCAGGAGGGCTGAGCTGCCAGGCTGGGGCTGTAGCTTTGAAGTGCCTGTTCGTGTTTGTTTTATGTTCTATGGAGAGAGACCAAGCAGCCCGTCCGTGGGCACCTATAGAGCAGATGGTGTTATGGGATGTTATAAGCAGCTGCTGCCTCCAGCAGCCGCAGCCAGGACCCCCCTGCCCAGCTGCCAGAGCCCAGCCTGGGGATCTGGGGTCTCTGCCCCGGCTGAGGGATGTGGTTCCTGGTTTTCCCTTTGCAGGTTCAGCCAGGAGCAAAGCTCCAAGAGAGCTGGGAAGGGATTTAGCGAGAAGACAGACCCCTCAGATATCCCAAATACTTATGTTCCTCATGTTCCCTGCTTCTTATTGGCTACAAAGCGCAGGTCTCCCCTCTCCAAAGCTGAGTCTACAGTTTCTTGGAGAGCATCATCGGTTAGTGACTGGGGTCTTTGCTTTTGTCTCCATCAACCTATTTGCACTGGAAAGGTCCTTGATTAAGTAACCTTCAGGAAGTATCTGCTCTCACCTTCCATGTGCCCCTGAGATAAAGCCCACCTTGAAGGCCCAAAACAAAACCTAAAGTACCAGTGGTTGAGGAGTCCTTGATGCTGCTCCTGTGGTCAGTGGCAGGTGTCCCTGTGCGGAGTAAAGGACCAAATTCGAGGAGTATTTGTCTCATTAACTCTTTCCTGTCTGAGTTTCACATCTCTTTCTCGCTACAGGTTTGTGATGAAATCAAGGTCAAGCTGAATTCCCTGAAGGATGTTCCGAACAGAATTGAGTGTCCCCTTATCTACCACCTAGACGTGGGGGCCATGTACCCCAACATCATTCTGACCAACAGGTTGCAGGTGAGTAACACTGACCTCATCTCTCCTGATTTGCCTTTCAGATGACCTTGGTGGTCCCTCTGGTTGGATCCCCTTAACAGTAAGGGCTGAACTTCTGCTTGGGGCAGGGGGCTCAGGTAGGGCTGGGTGTGAAACTCATTCAAGCTGCCATGAATGCCAGGTCTGCAGAGGCTGAGCTACAGCTTTAGCTAGGACTCCTCCCCCAAAAACCAGCTGGTTTTGTGTTCCGAAAGGCTCTGGAAAGGAGAACTTGCTGAGTACCATCTCTGATGTTCACAACTATGCTCCTCAGCCACCCAGCGCCTGTTCTGGCCTGAGTCGTCGATTGGAGAGCTGTCCCCTCTAACGCCCATGTGTCTCTCACTTGCATCCAGCCCTCAGCCATGGTGGATGAGGCCACGTGCGCTGCCTGTGACTTCAACAAGCCGGGTGCCAACTGTCAGCGCCGGATGACGTGGCAGTGGAGAGGAGAGTTCAGTAAGTACAGTAAGGACCCTGCAGTCCAACCTACGGAGATGGAGACGAATTCCTGCTTCTCCCATGGGAAACTAATAGCTGGTTGTCTCCACAGTGCCGGCCAGCCGCAGCGAGTATCACCGCATCCAGCAGCAGCTGGAGTCGGAGAAGTTCCCTCCCCTGTCCCCCGAGGGAGCACCCCGTGCTTTCCACGAGCTCTCCCGGGAAGAACAGGCCAAGTATGAGAAAAAACGTCTGGCAGGTAAAAAAAAAAAAAATAAAAAAATAAAATTAACATCACAATCTGGAGCAGTGGTTTGCAGCCTAGACTGGGAGCAGTGCTTACCTGTAACTACCTCTCTTACGGCTGAGGGGTTAGTTCAGACTGAGTCTGGTCTCAGACCGTGCTTGGGCAGACCTCCAGGATCCCAGCAGGCTCCTGTGTGCTTCCCAAAGAGCAGCCAGGCACCAGTGCCTGTGTCAGTGTTTCTCCTTTTGTCTGTTGAGAACCATGGATTTGCACTGAAACATGAATGGCTCTGTTTTTTGGAAGGCTGCTAATTACAGCCCGTTAATGAAAAGAAAACATGACATTATCCCATCACCTGGGGTGATGCTGTTCAGCAGAACCATCCAGCTGGCTGGAGGCAGAGCCTGGGTTTGTGGATGGGCCATACGTGCATCGCGATGAGTTTATTTCCCCTACCTGTCCCTGCTTCTCCATAATGAGGTGCTGCTGCTCTCCGTGCTGGTCTCTTCCTTCCCCTCCCTTTGCAGTAGGATTATCTCCCCGTTCACCCATGCCTGATGCTTAGATGTCTCCTTGTCCATATTATGCCCATCCCTCTGTCCGAAGCAGGGCTCCCATCCCTGAGAAGCTCCCTCTGCTTTTTCCCTTGACTAGATTACTGCCGCAAGGCGTACAAGAAGATCCACGTCACCAAGGTGGAGGAACGAGTCACCACCATCTGCCAGCGAGAGAACTCTTTCTATGTGGACACAGTGCGAGCTTTCAGGGACCGTCGCTACGAGTTCAAGGGGCTGCACAAGGTACTGAGCTCAGCTTCTGGTTTAACTTGCCTTGCCAAGACTGGGCACCTCTTGTCTCATTGAAAACCCAGGCCCTAAAGGATTGCTCTGTTCTGCCTTTGTATTCAAGAAGGATGCTGTGGACCTCCTGGCAGCTATGGCTTCTCACTGACAGATCTTCAATGGCTGCTGTCACGGCATTTATTGCCTCTGTGGTGCTGACAGAAACAAAGTTGCATCTCCAGTTTTCACTGGGTTTAGCAAATCCTCAGCTAGTCTCTGTTCTGATAGATCTAATCTGGCCAGATTCAGTCTGGGCCACTCCTCATACCTGGAGAAAAGAGACAAGCTGGGAAGCAAGGTCTAGACCTTGAGTTAAGGAATGGTTGATTTTAGGAGGACAGTTGAGTTCTCTGCTGGTTGAGGTTTGTGCTAGAGGAGGCCAGGCCATGTTATTCCTGGAGTGTATTGAAGGCAATGACGAGGCCCTGGGACTCTACCTTTGGTGGAGTTAATTAACGAGCCATTTGCTTTGTGGTTATGCCCAGCTTCCTCTTCTGCCATGAATCACGGAGCTGGCTGAGAACTTTTTCTACGCAGGCGGTTCTGCTGTGTGGCCAGACATCACTGGTTGCTGCAGGCAGTTTATTTGGTTGTTGCCTGCGCACGTGTGGTGCAGCACAGCTGATGCAGGCAGGCAGCGCTGCTGGCATTGCTTGAATTCCGATCGTCACCATCAAAGTTGCAGTTGGTCCTGCAGGTCCCTTTGTACTGGTATACTGGGACTGAGTGGGAACCGGCTGGATACCACCAGCAGCGATGTGTGTGGTCGTCCTGACTCTGCCTGTGGCTTGCAGGTGTGGAAGAAGAAGCTGGCTGCAGCTGTGGAGACAGGAGATGCCTCTGAAGTGAAGCGCTGCAAGAACATGGAAATCCTGTACGACTCCCTGCAGCTGGCCCACAAGTGCATCCTCAACTCTTTCTACGGCTACGTCATGCGGAAAGGGTGAGCGTCCCCCTGGGCAACGCTGCGGCCCTCTGGAGAGGAGACTGGGATGGTCCTAGGGAGGCTGGCACTTGCGTCACCTCCTTCTGAAGCACCAGGATGAAAGTGGGTGCTGCCTGTGACACTCTCCTCTTGCTTCTACCAGTGACTCCATCCTGGAGACTCCTGCCAGACATTAAGTGTCGGGAATCTTGTCTGTTAGAGGGTTTCCAGCTTTTCTGAAGCATCATAACTAGGGCAAGGAGAGCAACTTACCAAGGGCCAGTGTTGATGTGTTTCTTGCCCTTCTTCATCTGGAGGTCCTCCTGTTCTTTCCATAGCTGGGTTTGGGAGGGAGCACTTCACGCTCCTCACTTTGGCTCCTCTGCTCGCAGAGCTCGCTGGTACTCCATGGAAATGGCTGGCATTGTCTGCTTCACGGGAGCGAATATCATCACCCAGGCCAGGGAACTGATCGAGCAGATTGGGTGAGTGTGTGCTGAGCTGGGGAAGAAAGGTCTGTCTGCATCTGGGACAGATGTGGGAGCGTGTTAAACACTTGAGCTTTCAGCAGTTAGTGTTGAAGGTTCAGATTTCTGACACTGCTGTGGTTATTCTGGTGTATTGTGAGGATTTGCTGTGCAGAAGGGTCTGGAGGAGTAGATGCAACAGGCTGCCTCTGCCTTCATGGGGGACACGGAGCTGATCCTCAGCTGTCATCCACTCTCCTCCTGACAGTGACCTTCCTTCCTTAGGAGACCTCTGGAACTGGATACCGATGGGATTTGGTGTGTCCTTCCCAACAGCTTCCCAGAGAACTTTGTCATCAAGTCAACCAATGCCAAGAAGCCAAAGGTGACAATCTCCTACCCAGGTGCCATGCTGAACATCCTGGTGAAGGTGAGTCCTGCACCCACCCAGGTCAGCTCTGCCGTCTGGGAAAAGGAGGTGGAGGACTGACGAGGGAGGAGGGCCTCTGTTCATCTCTGCTCCACATGTAGCAAGCGGGATGCTGGAGCCGATGGCTCCGCTTGCTCTCTGTGCCAGAGAGCGTCCGAACGGAGCGAGAGGCTCCAATGTGCCTGCAGCAGAGAGGGTGGTGTGTAAAAGGCCGGAGCTGGTGTGTACGCACCTGTGCAAGCCAGGAATCCAGACTAGAGCAAGGTCCAAACCCATCCTCTGCTTGCTCCAGCTTCTGTAAGACAAAATAATATAATTTTAGGGTCCAAAGCACTTTTTTTTCTCAACAGGCAGGTCAGATGTTTTGATTTTCTTTTTTTTTTTTTGAGTTCTAAATTGTGCTGTAGCTTTCAGAGGGGGGCTCAGAAAACCCTTTGGGCAGGGTGTGCACTGGTGTAACCAGCAGAGCTATTGAGTGAAGCTGTTGTCCTGCGGCTGTGCCCGTAGGAAGGCTTCACCAATGATCAGTACCAGGAACTGCAGGACCCAGCCTCTCTCACCTACGTCACACGCTCGGAGAACAGCATATTTTTTGAAGTGGATGGGCCATACCTGGCCATGATCCTCCCAGCTTCCAAGGAGGAGGGCAAGAAGCTGAAGAAAAGGTGAGATTTCAAAGCCTGAAATATCGCTTCCCCTGGGTAACAGATTGAGGGTCTCTTTCCGTTGGTGCATGTGGGGCACATCGGTCCTTGCACCCAGAGCTGGCAGCGTGCTTGATTCGCTGGCTTTAAATGGAAAGTTCCTTACACCAGATCATCTTCAAATCCAGCTATGCACTTGCCTCCTGCGCCATACTGTGGCAATACATTTCAGAAGATAACAGCAAAACAACATTTGTCCGACTTGGTAACCAGATGCCATCTCCCTGTTTGGCTCTGAGGTCTGCAGAACTCTGATTTTCCTTCTGAGGACTTCTAACACTGCTTACATTCAGCCTACTCTGTTTACACTCACCAGTTCCTGCCTTACCAGTAATGCTTCTCCTAGATGTTCCCCCTTCCTTCTCAGTCTGCAAGAAGGAACAGATTTTACTGTCACGTGATAGGATAGTCGTACTCAAACTTCACTGATTTCTCTGCAGCCTCCTAAATAGGAATGCAAGCTAGAGCTACTAGAGGGGTGCCCACAGACCTGGGTCTGGCTCCAAGAAATGCTGCCCTCCAGCACCCTCTGTCCTTACAGCTCTCTGCTTCTTTGTGCTTAATGCTCCGTTGGATGAGCTCCAGCATCTGCTGTCTCCTGTCAGTCCCTTTCTGAAGCAGTGAGTCGCTGCCGCAGGAGTCGAGGTGATGCTGAGCACCGAGCGAGCTCGCAGGACTCTTATCTCAGGGCCTCTTGGTTTCTTGTAGTTTGGGGATGTTAGCAAATGCATCCGAAACAGCCTGGAGGGAGCTGGCAGGCAGGCACCATCGTCACTGGAGGAAGAGAAGGCTGTGCCCACAGGAAGGTGGTCAGGTGGGAGAAGGGCTGGCCGAGTGATGAGGTTTGAGTATCCCCTCTTTTCTATTCTGGGACCTGATGTTCCCATCAGGTTTTTCTCAAGACATACAAATAATTGGTAGGGCTGTAAAATGCAAAAAAAAAAAAGTAAAAGAAAATAAGAGAGGGAGGAGTGTTCCTATAGTTGTGTCGTAGCTGCATCTGGTTTTCTCTGAACCTGTTTGCCAACATCTGAGCTGACAAAGTTTCCTTCTTCTCTCTGAAACTCTTCCTAATATCTTCCTCCATTTCCCTTCCCAGGCTCTCACCTCTTGCCCTTTACTTTTGTGCAATTAAGATCATTCTCCTCGTTGGTACAGACAAGTTGGGCCACAAGCTGACGTGCTTTTGCAGACCAGGTTGTAACAGTTGGTAGAGTAGCTGTAGATGTTCTGAGATCGCCCTAGCACCCAGCACTGCGGCTCTGTTGATTGTGGGAAAAAGCGCTCTGGCCCAAGGGACACCACCGGGGTGCTGGGGGACGTGTCCCTTGGCACAGGCCAGATTTTGCCCATGCTGTGTCTCCTAGATACGCGGTGTTCAACGAGGACGGATCCCTGGCCGAACTGAAGGGATTTGAGGTGAAGCGCCGGGGAGAGCTGCAGCTAGTGAAGATATTCCAGTCTTCTGTATTTGAAGCCTTTCTGAAAGGCAGCACGCTGGAGGAGGTCTATGCTTCTGTGGCCAAGGTGGCTGATTACTGGCTGGATGTGCTCTACAGCAAGGTAAGTGTAGCTCAGCACGTCTGTGCTCCTGAGGTGGAACTGGAGAAGAAGCATCAGAGCTGGTCGAGCACTGTGGGGAGGGTGGACTTCGCTTGCACAGAGTAGGTGGTCCACTGCGTCTCTGGCCACTTCCATCTTATTTCTGCTGCTTTGGTTCTCTAGGGCTGCAGTTTAGTATCTTTTTAGTGCAAGGACTCTTCATTTAGCTGTAACCATGGGTGAGTGGTGTCCTTCTCCAGTGATCTCCTTCATGGAGCTGGTCTGGTGGCCCTCATGCCCCAAGGACGTTGGCTAAGGCAACGAGGCAGAGAAGGACAGAGCCGCTTGCACAGAGACATCAGCTAAACAGTAACTGGGGAGAGCAGAGAAAACGCAAGAAACTGGGAGGTGAGGGGGAGACCAAGAGCCTGGCTGGGTCCTTCCATTTTGCAGTGACCTTGTACAACAAGTTTGTGGCAGCAATGGTAGTGGGAAGACGGTTGGACTAGATGATCTTATAGGTCCCATCCAACCATGTGATTCTATGATTCTATGATTCTAAGTTCTTGGTGAGCCCAGCTGCTTTGTGTGCACAGCACAAAGCAGTGCTGCCGCAGCCCAGCCGTGGCGTAAACCGACGCAAGCCTCAAACCCGCACTCTGCCTTCTCAGCAGGTCACGCTGGCAGCTGCAACAGGGAGCGATTCCCTGTAAAAAGCCACACCAACTGGACATAGATGCTCCCCATATCTGACAGCAGCAAAGTTTGATCATTTGGTTCTTGCTAGCTTTGAATTTTTTTCCTCCCTTTCAGGCTGCCAACATGCCTGATTCGGAGCTGTTTGAGCTGATCTCAGAGAACCGGTCCATGTCGCGCAAGCTGGAGGACTACGGGGAGCAGAAGTCCACCTCTATCAGCACTGCCAAGCGCCTGGCAGAGTTCCTGGGGGACCAGATGGTGAAGGATGCAGGGCTGAGCTGCCGCTTCATCATTTCCAAGAAACCAGAAGGGTCTCCGGTCACCGAGAGGTACCCCTATCTTGAGGGTCCAGGGCTTTTGGAGCATGGGGGCGACCAAGAGGGGAAGGGCAGGAGGTGAGGGAGCTGGTGCGGTGTGGCTGAGTGCTCGCCTGTCCACTGGCTCAGACCCTGACAAGACTGGTGTTGGGTAATGCCACACAGTCACTGCGTGGTGGCCTCGCAGGGATGGGAGGAGAAGCCTGGAGGATCTCTGCAGGCTGGGAGAGGGGATCGTGTGCTGCCGGCACCTTGCTCTGGGTGGCTTAATATGTGCTTCCCCGCCTTCCCCAGGGCCATCCCTCTCGCCATCTTCCAAGCTGAGCCCAGCGTGCGCAAACACTACCTCCGAAAATGGCTGAAGAGCCCATCACTGCAGGACTTCAACATCCGCGCGGTGAGTGGAGGCATCCCTACGGATGGCTCTGGCTCTGGGGCCAGGGCTTGTCCCTTCAGAGGTGTGACCTGCACAGCAGCTGCTTGCACTCGCAAAGCGGGGTGCTGGGCGTGGGGGTCCTGGGGAGACATTTGATCTTATCTGGTGGCCTTCTGCTCAGCTTTCTTCACTACCCACTGCTCTACCCTCTTCACAGATCCTGGACTGGGACTACTACATCGAGAGACTGGGCAGCACCATCCAGAAAATCATCACCATTCCCGCGGCCCTGCAGCAGGTACGGGGCAGTGGTGGGGCAGGAGGGGGGCTTTGATCAGGGGACTCAGCGTGATTTAGAGATTCTCTCCAGGTAAAGAACCCAGTGCCGCGCGTCCGGCACCCAGACTGGCTACACAAGAAACTCCTGGAGAAGAATGATGTGTACAAACAGAAAAAAATTAATGAGCTCTTCACTTCAGAAGGCAAGAGACAGGTAAAGAGGATGAGGGAAAGGTGCTGGCTGTGCTGGTGGGGCCCTTCTCCTGCAACCCATGTCCTCCTGCTGTCCTTACTTCCCTCAGATCCTCGCCAACCAGCCCCCGGAGGAGACACCCAGCTCACAGATTGGTGACATAGAGGACTTTGGGGTTGCCAAGAGCCTTCAGCCACTGGTTCCCATCACAAATAAGCGGAAGCGAGTCCCTGCAGCAGAGGAAAGCCAACAGATGTCCCAGTACCTGGAGCTATCCCAGTCCTGGCGAGAGATCCTGGGTCCACCTCCACCCCTGGGCACCACCAAGGTAGGTGAAGCAGAGTGGGCAGGAGATGCCCTGGGGCTTTTCTCGTCCACCCAAGCAGCTTGGGTGCTGCCAGGAGTGAGCTGTGGGTCTCCTGAAACCCTCTTCAGGCCCATAGCTAAGGGCTACAAGGAGAAATATAACTAGATGGAGAAAAGCGGGGCAGGAATATGGTGTGGGGCTGGGGGATGGAAGGCTCAGCCATTTGGCACAGTGTTGCGGAGCTGGGAAGTATGTGATGGTTTTTGGCTCTACTCATGTGTGCTGTCACCTCGCTTAGGAAGAGCAGCTGGTCTGGCTGCGGTACCACCAGAAGAAGTGGGAGCTGCAGGCTCGGCAGCGGCGGGAGCGGCGGAAGAGGCGGCGTCTGGAGGATGGTGAGGTGGCAGCAGGTCCAGGAGTTGTCCGCGATGCCCTCTCCAAAGGGCTGAGCAGCTACCTGCGCAGGACAGCACGCAGCATCCTCGACTTGCCCTGGCAGATAGTGCAGGTACCGGGGAGGGGAGGGCAGCCTGGGGTGTAAGCATTTGCACTGTCTGTGGTCAAACGGTGAAGTTCCGGGACTGCTGACCCCAACACTGCTCTGGTGTTAACCCTCAGGAGGCCAGACAGGACTGCAAAGCCTCAGGCTCACACACGTCTGTATGGAAGCAGGAGCCCACGTGGTCATTCTTGGTCTTATCTGAGTCCAAGGATGGAGACTGCACAGCCTCCCTGGGCAACCTGTGCCAGGGCTCGGTCACCCTCACGGGGAAAAAGTGTTTCCTGATGTGCAGATGGAACCTCCTGTGTTCCAGTTTGTACCCAGTGCCTCTGGTCCTGCTGCTGGGCACCACTGGGGAGAGCCAGGCTCTGTCCTCTCTGCGCTTCCCCTCAGATTTTTATAGACACTGATGAGATATCCCTGAGCTTCTTCTGCTCCAGGCTGGCCAGGCCCAGCCCTTGTCACCCACTTCACCTTCCAGAAAGACCTTGTACAAGCACAACCTTGAGATGGGACTTGGCTGGTCCAGGACATCAGGGGGACTGGGCTGACATCATCAGCTTGAGTTGGTTGGCCAACCTTAGCCAGCGAGTTTTTTCCATGGTGCCCTGGGACAGTAGCAGGACATGGGGACTCCAACACTGAGAGCGACGACTCTTTATGCCCCCGCTCTCTTTGTGGCCACCAGCTGGCCGTATAGATCCGCAAAGTGCTCCATGGCTTAGGTGTAAGCACTAGTAATGTCTTGGACCTTCTCGCTAACTTTGTACCCCTGTGTCCTGCAGATCGCCGAGACCAGCCAGCCTGGGCTGTTCAGGCTGTGGGCGGTGATCGGGAGCGACCTGCACTGCATCAGGCTCAGCATCCCCCGGGTCTTCTACGTCAACCAGCGCGTCCCGAAGCTGGAGGAGGGAGCAGCCTACAGGAGGGTGAGGGCCTGCCCTTTCTGGAAGGGGAAACAGCTGCTTGCGTTGAAATGAGGCGTTTCACCTCTGCTGCAAGCAGATATTACGTGCATCTGCCTTGGCGGGGCCTCACTCTCCCACTCCACAGACGTACCTCATCCAGTCCCCAGTCCCTCTGCTAATCCCAGCCTGCCCGGAAAGCAAGTTCTCTGTTATGGGAATTTGCAATGTGTGGGAGCACAAACCACTGGTTTCCTTAGGAGAGAGGAGCACCGGGAGCTGGGCTGGCTCAGACCCTAGCTCCTCGCAGCCCTCAGAAGCGCCCCGGCTCCTGGCAGCAGTGCCGCATGGCATGACGTGTCCCTTGTCTTGGCAGGTGAACAGGATCCTGCCCCGCTCAAACTTAGTTTACAACCTGTATGAATACTCTGTCCCTGAAGATATGTACCAAGAGCACATCAACGAAATCAACGCCGACCTCTCTGCTCCGGACATTGAGGGAGTGTACGAGACGCAGGTGACTCCTCCGGGTGCTCGTTTGTAAGGATTGCTGTGCGGTAGCTCGTTAGCCTGAGTGCCAGTGGCACAAGAGGACACGTGACACCTTAAAAACTCAAACACTTGGTGAGACACCAAGGATCAGAGACCCTGCACAGCAGAGAACCGGGGAATATACCTGTGTTCATGTGGTCGGAGATGTTGAGTGTCAGCACGTGGTTTAAGGGCTGTCACAGAAAGGGGCTTCAGTTTATTGGGAGTTAGGGAACTTTGGGGAAAGGCAAAGAAGCAGAAAGCATGATCTTCCTCTAAACCAAACCAGAACCAGCCTGCTGGTGTTTGAACCAGAAAAGGTAAGGGATATTTAGAGTAAAGATGGGGGAAAGGGCAACGTGTGTGGAGCTGTATGTGGGTTTGGGCGCCCTGCCCTCTAAAACGAGGTAACAAGGAAGAACAGCTTTAGAAAGAAGAATAGGATACAACTTGAAAATTCAGGAAGAGCAAGAACAACCTCAACAAAGTTCAGTACAAAGCAATCAAGCCAAAACTTATTTTACCAGGGCTATTAATGCTGAAAGCCTGAAAATAGACAGAAAACTGAGATGCCTGCTTCTAATGAGGACACTGACTTGTTCAGCAGCTAAAAGCCTAGTCACAGGAATTTAAGCCAGAAGATGTCGTATGGAAGTGGCAGAGAAGGTTGCACCATTGTGACAGTGGAGCGATGTGTTAAAGCATAAAGGCGCGTGAATTTTCTACTAAAATGCAACGTAGAATTGTTGCGGATCAAAAGTCTTTGCCTAAGTAAGACAAGCTTGGTGTGAGCAGTGGTGCCATTAGCTACAAAATGCTTTGTGAGGTGCAAGAGGCTGCAAGGGCAAAGAGAGCGTCATAAAGTTGGGAGGGTACCGCAACCGGAGTTGTAGGTGTAGCCTGGGAAGCATTACAGTGGGGCATGACGACGTGAACCATTTTTATCCACCTTAAGTTTCTACCTTTAGAAAACTTGGATAAAGATCCCGCAAGGCAAGGCACAACTCTTAGTTTAGTAAGCAGCACCCTAAACTTATTTCAAATCACTCCACCAAAGTTGCTAGCATGTACACAAACCCATCGTACCTGTAGGAGATCTTTCAGTAGCAAACCTGAGTCCTCTCCACTACCACGGTGTTTAGTAAGTGAGACTAGGTAAAATCAAGAAGCAGCTAGCTAAGAGGAAATTAAAATTTGCAACTGAAATAAAACAAGGGGCATGGAGATGTTTTAAAGATATAAAAGGAAGCAAGATGATCGTGGGATTGCAGCATTTGTTGTGCAAGGGGAGGCTGAGCAAGCTGGGATGGTTCAGCCTGGAGGAGAAGAGGTTCAGGAGACCTTGATGGGAAAAGTACATGAGAGGAGCCAGCCTCTTCTCAGTGGTGCCCAGGGAGAGAATGGGAAACATGGAAAATTCTGTGTAAACATCAGAAAAAACTTCTGCAAGGGCGGTTGAGCAGGTTGCCCAGAGGGTTGTGGAGTTTCCATCCTTGGAGACACAGAGAACCCAGTTGGACACAGTCCTGGTCAAGGAAAGATCTGTCTTGATTTTTAAGCATCCATAGTGCAGTTCTGAGCACGATCTCCAAAAAATTTAGTAGGACTAACACAGGAGAATGACAAGGAGGATGTGAGGGAGGTAACAACTTCCTTGCAGGGATGGGGCCTGAGGACACAGGAATGCTTCAGCTTGCTAAAGAGATCTGAAAGTTGGGTGTACTAGGGAGCTATAAAATCAAAACTGGCAAGAGGGCAGCATGATTAGGTAAGGAATGTTTATTTCTTCTCACTATTTTGGGACTAAGTTCCACAGCAAATCATTCAGGAGGAGTCTTCTGCAGCACTGGAGTTTCCAGCTGTATGGTTAAAAAAAGGAGGCAAACCAGTGGTGGATCTCGCACTGTGCCAATTGTCTGGTGGTTCAGATGAAGCCCTTGTCTCGAGGGAGTGCCAAACCAGAAGCAGCAAAGCTGCAAGGTTGCCCAGATATCGCTCCACACGACCTCCAAAGTACCTGCTGCCACCTTTGATGGGGGGATCTGGGGCTAGATAGGACCACATTTGAATTAAGATACCTGTTCTGTATCTCCAGCATGCACGATGATACCAAACTCATGCCGGAGGCACAGTTTGTGCTACCTGTGGTTTTTAAGCCAGGTTGTTCTAGGTCTGAAAGCCCCAAGAGGAGCGTGGTAGCAGGACCCTATTCCACCACATCTCTCCCCGTTGTTACAGGTACCGCTTCTCCTCCGTGCCTTGATCCACCTGGGCTGCGTCTGCATGGTCAGCAGGCAGCTTGTCCGGCACCTGGCAGGGCGAGAGGCCGAAACCTTTGACATCGAGCACCTGGAGATGCGCTCGCTGGCCCAGTTCACTTACCTGGAGCCAGGTGAGGCACCCTGGGAGGTGGGCTGCTGGGGCACCTGGGACCCACAGGTACCACTGATGCTCTGTGCTCTGTGTCCCTAGGAAGTATTCGCCACATCTACCTCTACCACAGCGCCCAGGGCAGCAAGGCGCTCTTGGGCCTCTTCATCCCCTCGCAGCGCAAAGCAGCTGTCTTTGTGCTGGACAAGGTAAGGTGGGACTTTGGAGGCTGACAAATTGAGGGTACTGGCACTCATGGCCCAGAAGGCCAACCGCATCCTGGGCTGCATCCCCAGCAGCGTGGCCAGCAGGTCGAGGAAGGGGATTCTGCCCCTCTGCTCCGCTCTGGTGAGACCCCCCTGCAGCGCTGCGTCCAGCTCTGGAGCCCCCAACAGCAGAAGGACGTGGAGCTGTTGGAGAGGGCCCAGAGGAGGCCACGCAGATGCTGAGAGGGCTGGAGCAGCTCTGCTGTGAGGCCAGGCTGGGAGAGCTGGGGCTGTTCAGCCTGGAGAAGAGGAGGCTCCGGGGAGAGCTGATAGCGGTCTTCCAATACCTCAAGGGGGCCTACAGGAAAGATGGGGAGAGGCTGTTCAGTAGGGCCGGTTGTGACAGGACGAGGGGGGATGGGTTTAAAATAGAGGGAGGGAGATTCAGAGCAGATATTAGGAAAAAAATTTTTTACGCTGAGGGTGGTGAAGCACTGTCCCAGGTTGCCCAGAGAGGTGGTGGATGCCCCATCCCTGGAAACATTCCAGGCCAGGCTGGCCGGGGCTGTGGGCAACCTGATCTGGTTGGAGATGTCCCTGCTTGTGGCAGGGGGGTTGGACTGGGTGGGCTTTACAAGTCCCTTCCCACCCAAACCGTTCTGTGATTGTATGATGGGGGTCAGGCGGCAGTAGGTTTCTCCACTTGTCACACATTGTTGCCACGTGTTGGCGGGGTTTGGTGGAAGTCACCTCATGATACACAGAGGGGAGACTCTGCCAGTTTGTGCAGCCTGTGTTCCCCCTTCCCCTGGCTCTGACCCGGTTCCCCTTGGGCACAGGTACGCAGCAACCAGATGCCGAATCTCACCACCCTCTTCTCGGCAGAGCGCAACGCGCTGCTGGAAAAGGCAGGCGAAGAGCTGCTGCCCCCAGACAAGCACACCTTCGAAGTGCGTGCCGAGACCGACCCCAAGGCCGTCTACAGAGCCATCCAGCGGCTGCTGCTGGGCTACAAGGTGAGGTGACAGTGCAAGGAAGGTCCCTGTGGGACTTTGTCCATGCAGGCATGTGGGAAGAAGAGGGTGCTGGTGCACCAGTTCCAGCAGCGCCTGCATGTAGCTGCTGGCCTGAAGGTCAAGGGTAGCCGTGGGTGTTGCTCAAGGGCTGTCTTGCTTGCGGTGGCTTGCCTAGGGCAGTGCTGGCAGCAAAGCCACTGCAGTGTCTCCCCATCCCTGCGCTTAGCTCAAGAGCTGGCTGTATGCAGCCAGGTGCTTCAGAAGTGCAGGGGTGTGCTTGTCCCCACCGTGGGAACCTGCTGAGGGGATGGGGCACCCGGCACTACCGATTCTCTGCTGAGCAGAAGCACCCGCTGGAGAACTGCACCGGCGCACATCCTCTCCTTCACGTAGGACGAGCGCCGGGGCCCCACACTGGTCGCTGTGCAGTCTAACTGGGACCTGAAACGGCTGGCGAGCGGGATCCCCATCATCGAGGAGTTCCCCTTGGTCCCCATCCGGCTGGTAGATGACATCAACTACTCAGTCCTGGATTGGCAGCGCCACGCCGCCCGCCGCATGATCCGCCACTACCTCAACCTGGACACCTGCCTCTCCCAGGCTTTCGAGATGAGCAGGTGCCTGGGATGGCCGCATGCCCCTGGGGCTGCCGTGCCCTTGATGGGACCATGGGAAGCTGCCTCCTCCCTTGAGGGGACAGGCAGGGGTCCCTGACTTTGCAGCTGTGCTCACCCTGATGACCGTTCTACCCCAGGTACTACCACATCCCCATTGGGAACCTCCCCGACGACATCTCCACCTTCGGCTCCGACCTGTTCTTCTCACGCCACCTCCGGCGTCACAACCACTTGCTGTGGCTCTCGCCCACAGCCCGCCCAGACCTGGGGGGGAAGGAGGCTGACGACAACCGCCTGGTCATGGAGTTCGATGAGAGAGCCTCTGTGGAGATAAACAACCCTGGCTGCTACTCCACAGGTGAGGAGGGAGTAGGGCGGCAGCGCTGAGCGGGGGCAGAGCTGGATCCCGCTCTGCGAGCCCTGCAGAGGGATGGGTGCTGTCTGTGAAGAGTCTCTGTGTTGACAGTAGTCACCAACAGCTTTGGCTTTTCAGCAGTGACCTGGGCAAGGTGCCTGCAAGGGGCATGTCCTGGGGCAGGGTTGTCTCACCTGCAATGTGTGCAGGCATCCAAATGCGGCTTCTTTCCCAATTCGTGGCTACTGACACGAGCACTCAGAAGACCACCTGTGGTGTGTCAGCCCAAGGACAGACTGGCTCACCTGGTCATTGCTGGTGACCCTAGGACAGGTCTTTCTCAGAGGCAGAAGCAGCTTGAGTGGTAGTCAGTTGTTCTGCGCTCCTCTGCTGCGGCTTCCAGAAAAAAACTAGTGGTCCCCAGAGGGTTAGTAGGTCCAAGCCTTTTTGGAAGACAAGGGCCAGTCAAGACAGTCAGGCCTGTGAAAGCATCTCCCCGCTTGGTGTGGCAGCACCTATAGATCACTGGTGTCCCTGTGAAAAGCACTTCTGGCAGCAGGGTGGGGAGAGCGGCTGTGCCAGCCCTTTGCCCTGCCTGCCTGCTGAGAGCTGCGTTTGCTGTTAGTGTGTCTGGAGCTGGACATCCAGAGCCTGGCCGTAAACACAGTGTTGCAGTCCCACCACGTAAATGACATGGAAGGAGGCTCCAGCATGAGCATCAGCTTTGACGTGATTCAGCAGGCGTCCCTAGAAGACATGGTGACAGGGAACCAAGCTGCCAACATCCCGGCCAGCTATGATGAAACTGCCCTCTGCTCCAACACTTTCAGGTACAGCTCTGGGAGCATCTGGTCTCCATCCTGGCAGGTCCCCTTGGGGGCCCTGCCTCTCGTTCCCTGGCTTTGTCAGACTTGTGCCAGCAATGGGGCTTGTGGGGTTCTCCAAATATAAATTTGGGTCTCAAGGGCAGGGCGGCTTTTGAAGATCCTGGGTTCAGAACTACCTGGTGGCTCAGGCAGCAGATGTATGAGGGTGTTGGTAAACACTTTGCTCTTTCCTGTTTCTCCTTTCTTCGTGCCCCACCAGGGTACGGAGGCACATATTTACCCTGTGGCTCACACATCTCTGCTCTGGCAGAGCTCCCACTCCAAATTCTCCAGTGTATCCAAAAACACATCCCTATCTGGAAGGGGGAGGGGGTCACTCATGGCTGGTGGGGTGACGCTGGTCTCTGCTCGCTGGCAGGATCCTGAAGAGCATGGTGGTGAGCTGGGTGAAGGAGATCACACAGTATCACAACGTCTATGCAGACAACCAGGTCATTCACTTTTACCGCTGGCTCCGCTCTCCTTCCTCCCTGCTCTACGATCCGGCACTGCACCGCACGCTCCACAACATGATGAAGAAGCTTTTCCTGCAGTAAGTGAGGCCTGGAGCGTGCCAGGCTGGTGAACAGGGAAGGGACAGGCGTGGTGTTAGTGACCAGGATGCTGTTGGCACCTGCGGTCACTCCTCTCTGCCACACCTCCCAGAGAGGTGGGCAGCAGATTGGACCTCCTGTAGTGTTTGGGTGAGCTGCCTTGCTGACATGCTTGTCTCCTGGCTGTGCTGGATCAGCATGTTCTCCACGGCTTGCATCTGCTCCTTGGGCTTTGCCTTCCTGCCTGCTGATTCCCACTTGTGTGCCCTACCTGCAGGCTGGTGGCTGAGTTCAAGCGTCTGGGCTCCTCGGTGGTTTACGCCAACTTCAACCGGATCATTCTGTGCACCAAGAAGCGGCGCATCGAGGATGCCATCAGCTACATGGAGTACATCATCAACAGGTGGGGCGCGCTTGCCAAGCCGGGCCAGGAGATGAGGCTTCCCAGTGATGGAGCTGACGCAGGGCTCCGGGCCAGGAAGGAGGATGCTCATTTTTTGCCCCTTAACAGGCCTCAGCACTGAATTTCAGTTTTTTGGCGAAGCTACTGCCAGGACAGGGCTGCTCAGTTCTCTTGCTGTCATACCTGGATTAGGGGTCTGTCCCTTAGCTGTCCTCTGTAGGTCATATTCCAAGAATACTCATAGGGTTCAATCCAGAAGAAACCTTCAGGAGAACTTGAGGTGCACAGCACCACATCTCCTGGCTGGCTCTCAGCATCCCAGCAATGGTACAGCCCAGGGAGCCGTGACTCCTCGGGCACAGCTGCCCTGCCGTTCCCTCCCTTGCCAGCACAACCTCCTCCCTGCGATGTCCCATGGAAAAGTCTCTGAACTAGGGACAATGCTGATGCTGTGGGTGACTGCAGTCTCTTCCCCCCAGCATCCACTCTAAGGAGATCTTCCACTCTCTGACCATCTCCTTCTCCCGCTGCTGGGAGTTCTTGCTCTGGATGGATCCAGCAAATTATGGAGGTATCAAGGGAAAAGTGGATTCTCGCGTCCACTACAGGGAGGTAAGATCTGGGAAGCGCTTAGTCCCCAGAAGCGGGGTTCTGGGGGTTGAGCTGAGTGGGGAGGCATTGGCTGGACACAAGGAACTGCTGCAATATCACTGGCTCCTCCAGAAGGACACCAGCAAGAGGCAAGTGTTGGAGGAGCAGGACAGTGAGGAAGAGGAGGAGGAGGAGGCGACGGCAGGGGCAGAAGAAGAGGAGGAAGGGGAGCTGAACATGGAGGACCTGCTGGAGAACAGCTGGAACATCGCGCAGTTCCTACCCCAAGCTGCCTCCTGCCAGAGCTACTTCCTGATGATCGTGTCTGGTGAGCTGCCCACGGAGGGGACGAGGTCACCTGTGCCTCCCTGGTGCCAGGGGAGCCTGCAGCGGGACGGCTGCTGGTGTGGGCTAGAGCTGGAGCCTTGCCTGTGTCTCCCTAGCCTACATTGTGGCCGTGTACCACAGCATGAAGGAGGAGCTGCGGCGCAATGCCCCCGGGAGCACCCCTGTCAAGAGGAGGAGCACCAGCCAGGTGTCCCAGGAGGCGCTGGGAGAGATGGGGGCTATGCCTGGTGGGTACTGGGCCACAGGGCAGCCCTGGCGCGGGCAGGGAGACGCTCACCTTGCTGTCCCCCTATGCCACCGTACGGCTCAAATGCTCTCTACTCTCGTCCTCTCTAGGCATGATCACCTTCTCGCAGGATTATGTGGCCAATGAGCTCACCCAGAGCTTCTTCACCATCACCCAGAAGATCCAGAAGAAGATGGCTGGTTCTCGTAATGCCACTGAGCCTTCAGACATGTTCCCACTGCTGCCTGGCTCCTACTTGCCACTCAACAACCCAGCTCTGGAGTTCATCAAATATGTTTGCAAGGTCAGCGGGGTGGGCCAGCCCCCTTTTCTGAAGGTTTGCAGTCAGGGCTCAAATTCTGGTCCATGGCCATGGTTCAGATTTGCTGCAGCTTTCCTCCAGGAGTGATCTACAACCACTTTGTCTTGCCCTGCCTCCGTACAAGGTCACCAGGATATGAGCTGTCCTGGTGAGGACACTCTCTTCTCTGCTGGTAGGCTCATCTGGCTCTTGCTCTTGTAGGTCCTTTCTCTGGATGCCAACATAACCAACCAGGTGAACAAACTGCGCCGGGACCTGCTGCGCCTCATCGAGGTGGGCGAGTTCTCAGAAGAAGCCCAGTTTCGGGACCCTTGCCGCTCCTACGTGCTCCCTGAAGTCATCTGCAGGAATTGCAACTTCTGCAGGGACCTGGACCTGTGCAAGGACCCTGCGCTCTCCCAGGTGCAGCCTCTTTCCTGGGGACACCAGAGGCCCCAGCCTGGCAATGCTGGAGGCTGCTCCATCACCTTACGTGTCTTCTCTCCCACCCCCTTTGCGTGGTAGCTCTGCTTGCTGCCGGTGATCAGCCTCACTGAAAGGTCATTTTCTGTTCCTTTTCTAGCTGCTTGCGACAGGTCTGAGCATCCCTTGGCTTTGGCTGATGCTCTGTCCTCTCCAGAAACCGGTTACACCACCCCGGTGCTGGGGACTCGTGGTGCTCACCTCCCTCCTATTTGCCCCTAGGACGGGTCAGTGCTGCCCAGCTGGGTCTGCTCCAACTGCCAGGCGCAGTACGACTCCCACGTCATCGAAACGGCGCTGGTGGAAGCCCTGCAGAAGAAGCTGATGGCCTTTGTGCTGCAGGACCTGGTGAGCACGAGGTTCCCCTGCTTTGCCCATCCCTCTGGCTGGCTGAGGCCAGACACATTCACTTTGCCCCAGGGGGGTGGAGGGGCTTGGCCTCATCTCCTGGCTCACCTAAAACGACTTGGCCTGCAGGTGTGCAGGAAGTGCCAGGGCGTGAAGGAGGCACACATGCCCATGTACTGCAGCTGTGCTGGAGACTTTGCCCTCACCATCTCCGCCCAGGTATGCCTGCAGCCTCCTGCCAGCAGCTCCTAGAGGGGGGACAAGGAAGGTGGCCGTGCCCTGTTCCTCCTCTGCCTCTTCTCTAACTGCTTGTCCCGTGGGACCTCTGTCCAGCCTCCTGGGGGTGCTGAGTAGCCTTACTCCCTCCCTTCTTCTCCCCAGACCTTCATGGAGCACATCAACGTCTTCCAGAACATCGCCCAGCACTACGGCATGGCTTCCCTGCTGGAAACCATCGAGTGGCTGCTGCGCACCAACCCCCAGCTCCGTCACTGAGGGGCTGGGCTGCTCCTCCTGCCTGGGCCGTGCCCCCTGAGCCACCAGCGCCCTGCTCGCACGGCCCCAGGAGAGCAGTCGTGGACCCCCCTTGGCCACAGGCTGGACCCCAGAGGAGCTGCGCACCCTTCCTCCAGCGACAAGGGGAAGGCAGGAGCTGCGCGGGTGGCCTGGGCTGTCCTGCCCCCAGCTGCCTGCCTGGAGGCTCTGGGGGCACCAGCGGCTGGAGCTGTGCTCCCCAGGTCCGTACTGCCCCCCAGCTGTGGGTTAATGTTGAATTTCTGTAAATAAATGGATTGTAAAAGACAGCTGTCGTTTTTGGGGGGAGTAGGGAAGTGGAGTGAGGGATGCCTACACTTGTGGGGAGCTGAGCTGTGTCCTTGCTGGGCAGGACCTGTCCCCGTCTGGTCCATGCCTGCCCCCCCCCGCCCCCCACCAGCTCCAGAGGCAGGGTCTGCCCGCACGGGAGGCGCAGTGCCATAGTGGGGGGACAGGGGTGGGGTAGGGGCAGCAGCCCCAGGTCCCTGGCCCTCCCCACCATGGCTGGGCCACGTGCACGTCCCTGCCACAGCACTTCAGGGCTCGAGGACGGGGACACAGCGTCCCCACAAGCCACCTTGCGGTCACGAAGCCACGAGCACAGCCCTGTCCTCACCCCTGCAGCAAGGTGGGGCTGGGTTGCCACCAGGCCTGGGCCACAGGCCCTTGCCAGGGATGCCTGGGGAGCAGCTCTAGAGCCAGAGCGGAGGAACCCAAAGGATAGGAAGAGGCTGGGGCTGACTGAGGGGGACGGATGCCGGAGGCAGGACTGAGCAGTGCTGGATTCCTCTCCCGGGTGGGATTTATCCGCTCCTGCAAGGGCAGAGGGCAGGCAGGTATCTGCAGGGACAGTCCTCACCCACCCATCGCCCACCCCTGCAGACAGGGGAGGGAGGGTCCCTGCCCTGTGCCTGACCCCTGGTCCCCCATGCTTCACCCCGACCGGGCTCCTGGAGACCCTGGTGTGGGCAGGAGCTCTCCAAGATCGGGATCGCATTGGATCGCCTGGGCTGGGCTCAGCTGGGCTCGACGTACGCGGGCCGAGGCAGCAGGTGCCCCTGGGCCTGGGGACAGAGGGCCAGGCCCGGCGCTCTTCTAGAGAGCGGCTGCTCCTGCTGCTGTCAGCACTGACCACCCCTCCGGGCTGGGGGGGGCAGCACGGCCAGGGCAGACCCTGCCGAGCCCGGAGGAGAGGGCTGGATGCTGGCCGGGCTGCGGGGCACAGGGGTGCTCCCCTCCCTGCAGCCCCTCCGGAGCCCCTGGGCACAGCCCTGCCCCTGCCCGCTGCTGCTGGGGACAGGGCTCTGGCAGGGTGAGGGGCACTGGGCTGCCCGCT
>WHYT01012854.1:3535-43239 GCA_009806455.1 Tetrax tetrax
CTATCCCCCCACCCCCCACCCCATCGTATACCCCCAGCCTCCCCCCTTTTCCCGTCACACTCGTTAGAGCCCGGAGTATCAATCAGGCGGAGATGAAAGCCGGCATCACAACACCTTGGAAAGGGATGAAAGGGCTCTTTAGTCCCGACAAACCTCTCCAAGCCGAAAACGCGCGCCGCGCCGCCTTTCATCTCCATTTTTCACCTTTCGGGCTGTTCTGCCCCGCGGACACCTCGGGGTGCAAGCGTGGGGCCGGGCCGGCCGCCGCCGAGGGAGGGTGGCAGGACGGGGCCCTCGCCGCATCGCGCTGCGCTGTAGACTTTTAAACGTAGAAATTGTTCAGATTTGTACTTTGAAAAAAAAAAAAATCCATGGGGCATTAAATATTTACAGAAAATCAGCAGCTGTGTAAATAACAGAAAAATCCAATATTCCGTGAGTGGACCGCTTTTCAATAAATTTGAAAATTTTATGATATTGTTATTATTATTTATTGCCTATTTTATTTGTCAGTGTCTCTTTTCACAGGCTGCACGGATCCGGGCATTTGACCGCCTCGTGCCAACGCCGCGTCCGAAACTCCCCCGCCGGCTGAGTCCTGGCCCGCTCGCCGCGCGGATGGGCCATGCCCATGAGGGTGGTCCGGGCGAGGTTTCCATCCCATCCCGGCCCTGCGGCGGCACTGGGAGGTCCCGGCGGAGCCGAGGGCGCAGCGGGAGCCCCGCGGGGCTGCGGAGGGTGCCGGAGGACGTAGCGCCTCCTCTAATGGGATCCTCTCCACAAGTAATTAAGCCTCGGCTAATGCTAACCGTAATGTGATGTATGTATGCCTTTAACTAATCATTTATTAGCCTCGTTGATGGTTTGTCAATATTAATTCATTTATTTAAACAACTCCGAGCTGTAATGAAGATGTTTGCTTTAAGGGGGGAGAAAAAAAAAAAAAAAAAAAAGAGATGGAGCTGCCAGGAGATTTTTTTCGTTGACTGGATGGATGTCGCCCTGCCCCCGGTGACGGGGCCGCGGTGGGGACCCTGGAGCTCGGGGGGGGTCCCGCAGCACCCAAGAGAGCAGGATCGGGCCCCTCGGGGGTGATGGGAGCACCCAAGGGGGGACGCCGGGCTCCGGCCGCCTCGGAGCATCTCCAGCGCCAAGCGGCTCCAGCTCTGCCACCGGCGCGGCTTTGTTTGGATGAATTTCCTTCCGTTTGACCTTAAAACATTCGAGCCGCGGCTCAAAGCCTGGAATCAAACCCAAATGTGCTGCCCGGCCCCCAAAAATTGGTTTTCGCTCGGCTTTCGATTCGCTAATGATTTTGAACCGGTTTTCGTTTCAAATTGAATTATTTCTGTTCCATTTTTTTGGAGGCGGGGAATGGGAAATTGCCAATAACCTGAAAAAAAAAAAGGAAAAAAAAATCATTTTTGTCCTGTTTGACAAGCCCAGGCTGGATTAGGTTTGGTCCTTCTTCTGCACCTGTTGGGTGTTAGAGCAGGAGGGATGCGCAAGAGGGGACCGGCCTCTCCCGGGAAGCATCCCTTTGGCCGGACCTTAGGTCAGCGGCTTCCAGCTCTCCTTGGCAACGTCTTCGTACCAGCTGGGTCACGGGATTACGGAGAAGTTTCTCCTGAACCGGCTCGATCAGCGTCCTTCAGCAAAGAGAAACTCATCCTGGGTCGCTCTGGAGGACACCGAGTTTCCCCTCGATCATTTGCCAACCCTGGCTCCAGACGAGCTCCTCGGATCAAACGTGGGGTTGCACCCAGGAGACGGCGGCATCCTTGGCGGTCGGCACTGCTCCAGGGGCAGCTCCGGGTATCACCACACCATGACCACGCATGGCCGTTCACGGCCATGCAGGACAATCTATGACCGTGTGTGACCACTCACCACCTCCCATGGTCACACACTACCACACGTGACCATGCATGACCATGTGCAACCATAAATGACCAACAGTGGATGACCACTCGCCACCACGCATGGCCATGCACAACTGTGGATGACCGTGTGCGACCACGGATGACCATGCATGACCACATATGACCACGCATGACTGTATAAGACCACACACGGCTGTGAAAAGACCACACATGACCACACACCACCACCACACAGGTGGCCAACCTGCCCCAGCTGTTTCCTTGGTGTCCCAGCTGCAGGACTTCCCTCGTTGGTTTGATGTCTTGGCCATGGCACGGTTATGGATAGCTTGTCCCCCATGAATGTGCTTCTTGGCCCTGACCATCCTTGCCATTGCAGGGTGATGCCTGAGTGGAGAAGGACCTTCTGCTGCGTGGTTTGGTCCTGCTGCCTGCCCTTTGCCGTTGATGCTTTTTCTGTTTGAGAAGGGCCGGAAAGCGGTCTTTCCCTTGTCGCCTTCGCCAGGGGAAAATGGGAAAAAAGGATGAAGGTTTGGTAGGAGGTCAAAGGAACCCCAGGGGTGAAAACTGCTGACTTTCGGGAAGCTGCTGAAGGTCTTACTTTGCAGGCAGGGAAACTGAGGCGCGGATGATTTGATGGCCTTTTTGGGATGCGGCACCCATCCCAGCCTCAAAGTCCTTGAACGAGAAGCTGAGAGTCTCAGAAGTCACCGAGATGGGAGTGGGATTTCCCGTCGGGATTCAGCCCGTATCCCGCCCAGCATCACCCAGGGAAGCAGCGAGGGGGCGGTGACGGGGGCTAAAGGACCCACGGCCGCGGGAGGACGCGGTGCCCGGGTCCTTGCAGGGCCTCAGGCGGGCGGAGGAGCGAGGGACCCTCATCCCGGCGCTGGCGGAGGGAGGATGCAGGAGGAAGCCAGGGGGCTGCCCAGGCTGACAGCGGGAGCGTTGCGAGGTGCCGAAGGGATCGATAGCGATGCTGATGTCCTACGAGTCAATCCCGACCGGTCACGGGCGGCTCGGCACGCTGACTCCGGAGGGGCACTCGGAAACGCATTTATAGCGCGAAAAAGCTGGTGACATGGAAAGCAGGGCAGAGCGCGGGGAGGAGGCCGCGGCCCGGCCGTGACGCTGGCCGAGGGAGGGGGAAAGGCGGGATGCGGGGTGCAAAGCGGGGAGCTGCCCACCCTGGGGGGCTGTTTAGGGGTTGGGATTCGGTGCCGGGGGGGGGTTGCGGGGTGGAAACCCAGCCCACGGGACGGGGAGCACGAAATGGTGTCCTTGGTGACCAAAAGGCGTGTTCCCCTTCTCCACTCTTTGGGCGTTTTCCCTGCTGTAAATCCTCCCCCCGACTTCACCCCCGATTAACCAGGGAGATTCCTCCTTCCCAGGATCCCCCCATCCTCCCCGCGGCTCCCGGCCCCCGCGGATGCCGGCCGACACTCCGGGAAAACCGGATGGCCCCGGCCATGGAGCATCCCGATGATTTATTCCTGCCGCTCATGCGGATTGAACTGGGTTGTTGGCCGAGTGCGGTGGCTTGGTTGCCCACCATGCCTGCGTGTTACAGGTGAGATGAGTTGTCTGGCCTCAGCTCGAGTCCTCTAGAGTAATAGGAGGGATAGGAAAACACCCACCTCCAGATTTCCCCCTTCTTTGCTATTTTCCAGAGTGGCTTTATCCCTCTGGACACAGCGACGGAGCTGGAACTCCCTGTTGCTGCCGTTGCATGAACTGAGTCTGCCGGGTCTCAGCTCCAGCTGGGGGCAAGCTGGGATTCTACTCTGCAGGGATAAAAATCCTCCCGGGAGTATTCCCAGGGGATTCCCTATCCAGTGAGCCAAAGCGGGGTTCACTCAGGGCCGGGATGGCTGCAGCGAGGTCCAGGCAGGTTCTACACGTGCCGGGAGGAGACACCAAGCAGGCTGAGTCTGGGATGAGCGAAATAATGGGAAAGTCGGAGAGATTTACGGGCGAGGTGACGATCGCCGCACCGCTGCCTGCTCCCGCCTGGGAGGAGGGCTGAGAGCTCACACAGGCGATCACGGGGAAGGAAACGACCGTTTTCGCAGGTTTTCCTTCAGATTTTCTTCCAAAATGGGAAATTTTCTGCTTCAAATAGGAGAGGATAAAGGGAAGAGCGGTGTGCTGGAACAGAGAATTGCAGTCTTGACTTCCCCCCTCCCTTCTTAGCAAATCCACTGCTTTCTTTAAGAATTAGGCCGCCAAAGACCTTTGTGTACTTGAGGTTTTTCAAGTTAAAAAAACGCAACTTTCCCTCCCAAAAGCTTTGTATATGGATTTTTTAAAAAAAAAAAATTAAATTGGCTTTGACACCTCATTCCTCACCGTGCCATGAGTTTATGAAGCCGGTCAGTTGGCAGGGGTCGCGGCGGGGCTCTTTGCGATGCGCTGGCTGCCGGCGCTGCCCGGGAATTGTGTGCGAGTCCGTGGGCTTTGGGTGCAACTTGGATCCCGCTCTGATTGACCGGGAAACGCTCGAAGAGGTCAGGGCGAGGAGAAACGCTTTTTCCCAAGCTGTCTGCTGGGAACTGCTGGGGAAAGGGGTTTCCGAAAGGCAGACGTGAGGCGACGTGGGAGCAGGTTGTACCACCGCATGGGAGTGTTCGGTCTTGCTAAGGGCGTCTATTGCGTTGCAGAAAGCCCTCTCCAGTCCTGAGCTGGGTGAGATCCGGACGCACAAGAGAAAAATGTCCCATGGGGCTCAGATGTCACGATCCCTTTTGCAGAGGGAGTGCTGGAGCTCTGGTTTTTCCCTCTGCTGAGGACTTCAGGAAAGCTTTGAGCAAGGACTGGGCCACCAGTGGCTGGTTTCCACCCTCTCTTCTTGATGGGTCCCTTGAAGGCCTGGGAGCGGCTGGGTGGGATCCACAGGATGGCCACCCTCTGCCTTTGGGCATCAGGAGCCTCACACAGAAACCCAGGTCCCCCAGGAGATGCCAACGTGCAGCTCCATGGTGCCGCTGCAGACACAATCCCAGCCCCAGTCCAATCTTCGTCACGCCCCATGTGCTCTCCTGATGTGAGAGAGGTTACTTCTAGATGGGACAGAAAGAAGGCAGGAAATACCAGTTTGGAACTGGTATCTGGAGAGTCACCACTATGGTGGGAGATGAACTCATCTCCTGGTCCTGAATGGAGCAGAAGAGCTTCTGGGTGTCCCTTATTGCTGGGCTCATGGGGACTTTTCAGCACTTACAAGGTGGTGGTGGGCAGCTCCCTGTCACCAGTGACACTGTGTCTGCCACCAGTTGCACCACTTCTTGCTTAAAGGGTCTTCACCAGTGTCAGCCTGGTACCACCACCCCAAGGACTCAGCACCGCAGCAGCAGCTCCTGACCCCAAAGATGGGCCCGAAAAGCCCAAAGCAGACGAAGGCCAGGAAGGAACAGTTTCCTGCAGTGCTGAGAAGTTGTCCAAGCCTCTGAGATGTGGTGCTCCCACTGCTAGACTGTGGTACATTCCCTTCTGAATGGAGATAGATGTGCCCCAGAGGTTCTGCTCCATCCCTTCTGCTCCTTGGCTACCTGGGAGACCATCTCCTTCAGTATGGACAAGCGCTCGAGCCTGGCCTGTTGGAGACGACCCAACCACTGACATCCAAGGCCTAGATCCTCCATGTAGGCCCATTCTCCAGGTCTCCGTGGCCTCCATCGTTCATTACCCTTGGACCCCACTATGCCAAGGTACCTCTGGAGAAATGGAGGAGGTTGCGTGGAAAACCCATGCATGGCAAACAACGATGAGCATTGGGAGAGGACACATCCCCATCTGGTTGCTCTGTCAGCCCTTATCTGGGGGAGGCGAATCCGGAGGAAACAAGGAAGAGCAAAAGGGGACATCTGGCTGCTCGAACCCTTGGCCCCCATCTCCACGTACCAGGTGAAGATCCTGGCGTCCTCTTGACTGAAGCTAGGCAGAACGGCTGCATCTCCGGTCTTCCTATCTCCTTGCAAAGCGTGGCAGTTCCTGAATTGCCCGGCCGCGGAGGGCCCTAATGGCCCAGAGCTGATGTTTTATTGTCGGGTTTAAAAGTGTAATTAGTTCAAGTGTAAACAAAAAAACCTTGCTTAATTAAGAATTTTTAAACAGGGCAGAGAGAGATTCCGGAAACATTAATGAACCCCAGGCAAGCACCATAAAATTGATCGAGGGAAGAGAGCCGGCGGGGGCCGGGGGAGGGCTGGGATGGGGATGCGTGATGAGAGGGTATTACCACTCAAATCGCCCTCAGTTTACTTTGGCCGCGTAACGCCAGAGTGCATTTGGAAGCCAGTGTTTATGGCGATGGGTCTCCATAGAAATACCTAATGATTTTTTATGCATTAATGGGGACGACGGACAGCGGTAATATATTGTTTAAGGAGACGGAGAGGATCCTTTTAAGGCTGACATGTTATAGATCAAGAGTGACGGGACGGGCCCTGGGTTGAGGTTCCCCGCACCATGGCCTGTTGGGCCCCATGCCTCAACAAGGATCAGACGCCAGCCTGTGCCTTTAAGAGTCCATAAAAAGAACAAATAAAATCAAAGTGCTGTTTTCCCACCACCCCATCCCTGCCCTCTGTGCTCTTTTTGGCCGGTACCAACAGAAGCTAAAGATATCTGCCGTTCCCGTCTGCGAGCGGGTGGTTCTGTGAGTGGGAAGAGGGTCTGAACGTTTCCCATCCCAACAGCTCCAAGGGGCGAGTGGTAGACATGTGTCTCCAGGTTGGTATGTTCTCTGTAGGCCCAACCTCTCTGGAGTAGAGCAAGGTACCTGGAAGGTCCTTCTTCTTCCCATTGACTGGGAAGCAGCCGAAGGCTCCGTTGGGCTCTGCTCAAGGCCAGCTGGCCTCTCCCTGGCTGGTTGGGGTGTTTGGCATCAGGTGCTGGTGAGGGTCAACAGAAGGAAGAGCCTTGAAGACTTTCTGTATGTGGCTGTCCTCTTAAAGGAGAGCTGGAAAGGTCCAGAGTAAGATGAAAGGGAAACAAAAGTCAACTTCTGGCTTGGGAAAGATCACCCCTCTTATTCTACAAGCAGGGGCAAAGAGCCCTCAGCTCAGGAAAGGAGTCCTGCTGTCTCTCTCTCGGGCAGAGAGCCCAGCTCAGCTCAAAGTGAAGAGCAGCCAACACTGCTGGCAGCTGAAGGACTTTCAAGGTCAAGGCATGTTTTGGCTTCTCCCCTCTTGGCGCAACCAAAGGCCCCAGGAATGTCTTGCCCAGTCCCCTGGAACAGCCAAGTCCTGGAGAAATTCAGCAATTTCCTGTCCTTCTGGTCAAAGTTCCTTTTGCCAGACCTCTGTACCACAGGCAGCATCTTTTGGAGTTCTGCTGGAATACCTACCTTGTTCTCCCCCAGACCTCTGTAACCATCATGTTCTGTGCCACCACTGGCCACCGCAATCCTCAGAGAGAATTTGGCTCCTGCCTGGGAGCCCACCTTTGCATGGTTTTTCCTCTCCTTCCCTTAACAGATGGAGAAGAAAACACCCAGCATCCTGTCCTGGCTTGCTGCTGATACCGTCTCCCTTCTGGAGTACATGAGCTCACTGCCTTCTACTCCTCCTCACAGGCCGTGTCTTCCGAACATCTTATTCTTGTTCCTTCTCTCCATGGCTCTCCAGGTCATCTACATTTTCCCTGTCAATCTGTTACCTGGCCCAGGTGAGCTGCTGCAGCGCGGACCTCACTAAAGCCGAGTCAAACAAGAGGGTGACTGCCAGGCCTGGCAGCTCGCCTGGCCCCTGCTCGGGGCTTTTCCCCAAAAAGCAGGGCATAGCGGGCTCCGTTGGGTGCTCAGGACTAGCTTCTCACATCCTCTTCAGGACATGGCTTAGTAGGCATGGTGGTGTTGCGTTGATGGTTGGACTTGATGATCTTGGAGGTCTCTTCCAAACTTAAAGATTCTATGAGAGGACCCGGGTGACCAATGTCACAAATCCTTGTAAGATGAGCCTGGCTCAGACTTATTCGTTCTCCCAACAGCTCTGGGAGGCGTTATCCAGAGGTGGGAAAATGGGAGGTTTTGGGGAGTTTAGGCCGTATCTACCGCATAGGTGTTCATACGCCACCAGCCATATGGGCCAGGCCGTGCTGCTGAGGGAGGGATGGCTCCGGCCAGCGGAAGGAGGTGGGGTCACACCACGAGCTGGTGGAAGAGAAGACCCGAGGCCCGTGGGTTATTGCCTGCGTGCTATTTGGGTCTTGCTGGGGTGTTTTTGGACAGCAGAGCGATGTTCATTAGTTTTCGTGCTCCTGGCCACCCCGGACATGAGGGACAACTCAGCAACGCTGGTCCAGGGCGTTTGGCTGTTGCTGTGACGCCGAGGGCGCACGCCACACCTCCAGCGGCGACGGGGCCCGCGCCTGGCGTTCAGAAGTGGATTTACATCGGCGTCGCCCGTCAGACCCCGTGGCACGCATGCCGGCGCAGCGCCCACCCAGCGAGCTGGGCTCCGCTGGGCTTTGTCTTCTCGCCTCCTCTTCCGTCCTCTCCTCTCTGCCCCTTCCTTCATTATTCCTCCGCTCCTCCCACCCTCTCCCTGCCTCTCCTCCCTTCCCCTGGCTTTTGTTCCTTCTCTCCTCTTCTCCTCCCTCCTCCCAGAAGCCTTCCCCAGTCTCCAATCCCCGCTCCGGCTGCCCAGCCCGTGTCAATTAAGTATCGATCCCCTGTTCTCTATCAGTGGTCAGCTGAGCTAACCAGTCCTGCTAGGTGCTTTTCACAGCGATGAATAATAACAATAATAATAATAAAGGGGTAGGGGGGGGAGGCAGCTGCGCTTCGTGCCTACAGCCCTTCACCTCTCCCTACCCGGCGCGCGCCCGCCCTCGCCCCCTCCACAGCTACAGGCAAAATCGATAGCGCGCGGAGTCAGGAATGGAATATTTTTATCCTCTAATTGGGAAATGTGCTTTGACAAAGCCCAAGGAGCGGGGAGGGGGCCGGGAGATACTGTACCGAGAGCTGGGGAAGGCGGCGGAGCCCGGCCAAAGCACGGGCGCCGGGGATTTTCTGCTGCGGCTGGCGACGGCTGGGAGGAGGTGACAGCGCCGGGGACTTTGTCTGGGCTCAGGGCACAGGTTTGGAGGACTGGGGCACTACTGGTCCCGTGGAGGAGCCAGTCTTGACCCAGGGGATGTCAGTGCAAGGATAAAAAGAGGACAAAATCCCCCTTTTTCCCCGCTCAACCCCCTGCCGCTGCTTTGCTGTTGTGGTTGCGAGGAGGAAAGTGTGGGCGCTGCTGTCGAGGGGCCCCGCAGCCCGTGGCATGGTGTACCATGCATGGTTGCCCAGGCCTGGTGATGCCGAGCACCACGGGACAGTCATGCATGAAACACTGTCGCCAGGTGTCCCGGGAAGCCACCAGCCCTCCCTGGGTAATCCGTGAGGAGATCCTCATCCCCCAACGCCCATGGCAGCTGGTACTGATGCGCCTGCAGAGGTGCAGGTTGGACTCGAAGATCCTGAAGGTCTTCTCCAATGTAACTGATTCTAGGAATTGAAATGATTCTATGCCCCCACGGGCGGCAATCCCACCATAAGCCTGACGCTGCAGCTCCAGGTTTGTCACGGCTGGAGAAGTCTTCCTGTCTCCAGCTGTGTGGGCCAGGTGAGTTGCGCTGTCGTTAAAAGATCCCCTTCCTCTGGTCAAACCAGCTGCTCGTGGGTTCTCAGGCACCCTTGGGCCTCCAGACGCTATGAGCCTGGTCCCCAAGAGCAAGGGCTCCTGGAGCCACTACCAGCCTGAACGTTGGGGCTGCACTGGGCAAATTCTGGAAATCAAGGGGATGTGAGTCCTGGCTCTGCGATACAGCCCCACTCCCTTCCTCGGGCTGCCGAGTTTGGGGTGAGTTTGTTGCCTCTGAACTAGGTTGTTGCCTCTAAATCAGTCTCCAGTCCTCAAATTGGGAGCACGCGGTGTTCTGCTCGGCTCTTAATTAGAGCTGCGGAGCTCGGGCGACGCCGGGACCCAGGGTGAGAGGCTGGGGAGGAATCCAGCTGGGGAGGTGTGCCAGACTCTCAGGACCAGGCGCTTTAAATAGCCGCTGAGGCAGGAGCCCGGCTGCTTGGTTTGAGGAAAACTGATGTGAAAATCAAAGAAAAGATGGGCAGAAACCGCCCGGGAACCCGTTCAGCAGCAACTCCTTCATCAGACAAATACCAGGATGGTGCTGCCTTCAGCTGAACGACTTCAAAGGATCCTCATGGAAGTGGAGTGGGATCAAAAAATCTGCAGGCCTTGGGACATCTTAAATCCTATGGGAATTCTGTCTTTGGCAATAAACAGCAGGTTGGAAAAAGCCGACGGAGTTCTCTTTGCAGGGGTATTTCGGATCATCTCAAAAGGAAGCAGGCTGGGTGAAGCACAGGATGATCCCAGCGAGGCAGCCGCAGTGCAAAACCCACAAAACGACACCAAAAAAACCTCCTTATCCAGTTCTGGGAGGGAGCTTGTGAGCTCAAGGCGACGGAGCCGGGCTGGCTGAGGACCCAGAGGGGTGACAACTGCCGTGCGCGAGGCTGGGTGGCCGGACACACCAAATCTCACCCATCTCCTTTACTTTCCCCTCAACCAACCATCCCCCTGAGGAGGCTGAAGTGATCTGGAGGAGCCTGGGATGTCATTTTGATCTGGTTTCAGGTTGGCTTTCAAACCTTTTAGACATCTCATCTACTTGCATCCAGCCCGTGCCTTCGCCATAAGAGCACTCTTCGGCTGCCTTTGGTTTATTTTTAGGCACGCCAGGATCTCTACCTTGTTGTGACCATGCACGTGGTCTGCTCTGCTCCTTTCCACCCAGCTCCAAAACCTTGTCACCCCTAGATGTGACTTGCTTCTGGCTGCCCCTCATCCTGCCAGCGGTGCCCGGGGCTTGCCGTGAGATGCCGCTTTGCCCACCCGAGGAGAAACCTCTTCGGCGCGTGCCGTGGACTGGGGCTGAGCCAATCTCCTCGGGAATAAAGACAAACCGGCAGCTCTACCTCCCGCAGCAGGGCAGGGAGTGATTGCAGTTGCCATAGCAGTGGGCACAGTCCTCTCCCTCCAGCCTTCCCTGGCAGCCTGGTTTATTTTTGGCTATGATTTTCCAAGCTCTTTTGAAGGAAACCAAGAATGAGTTGGAGGGAGAAACAAAGGAAAGCGCTCCGAGCTGGGTTTCCCTCCTTCTCCCCATGACAAGGGACACGCAAGGAGGTGTATGGCAAAAGTTACTCTGGGCAAATTGGTGCAGTTTTGGGGGTGGCTGCATCCTTCCAGACACAACGTGGCTGAAAGCCAAGGGGAGGTGACACAGCATCTCCATGACTTGGTCAGGAGTGGAGAAGAAATGGGACGCCTTCCTTCACGGTATGGTAGAGATACAAATCCCAGTCCCTTCCTCTTTATATAGACCCCGTGGGAGCAATTGGATCCCCCTTTAGGAAAAAGATGTTCCTGCTCCTTGCAGAGGGGTTGGACTAGATGACCTTTAAAGGTCCCTTCCAACCCAAACTCTTCTATGGTTCTATGAAGAGGTGTCTGGATTAGGAAGGTATTTGCCTTCACCTTCAAACCACAGGCTGACCATCAGCTTGGCTGCTCCATCCTGCTCTTCCAAACCTCTGAGTAGAACAAAGACTTGTGCCAGGGAAGATGGGATGGGTCATGGGTGAAAGGGCAGCTCCGAACCCCCTGCCCAAGGAGACCCTGGCTCTGAGCGCCTCTGCTGAGGTTCCCCGGCTGACCCAGTCCCCGCGATCTGGGCTGCATCGCCTCCACGTGCTCCTGGAGATGACCAGGCAGAAGCCCCTGGGTCAAGGTCCTTGCAGACATCCCAGGAGAAAATCCTACTCTGCAGGATTCCCAGAATTGCTTCCGTGGGATCCCAGCCCAGGGGATGGACAAACTGGGCAGACTGACCTCAGGATGGACATGCCCATGCAGGACAGCAACAAGGGCTTGAAGACAACATCTACATGGGCAGGAGCCTTGTGCCTGGGTGAAGGACCTTCCTCAACATTCCTGCTTATCCTATGGGATCTCTTGCTGCTCTCTTCCATGTTGTCTGAGATCAGCCTCCTTCTTACGCAGTGTCTTCCGTGTGGGGTGCACAGTGATGGCTACTAGGCCCCACTCTCGTCCACACGGCCTTAAATAATTGGTGAAAAAAAAGCAGAAAATACAGCGATGAGGCTGCGTGGGCAGGCAGAAATTTTCAGGGTAGCGGAGACAAAGGAGACTGGGAAAGTTTGCAGAAGGATCTAAGGACGGAAGGAGTCTGGGCAATAAAAGGGCAGATAAAATACGACGTTGATAAATGCAAAGTCATGCACATGAGGAAAACAACCTTAACTACCCGTACACCACGACGGGCTCCGGATCAGCTATTACTGCTCGGGGAAGAGCTCTTGGAGCTAATGTGGGTAGTTCTCTGGAAATGTCAGCTCAATGTTCGGCTGCAGTCAAAAAGGCAAATCGGATGTTCGCAATGATTAAGAGAGGAGCAGAGGAGAAATCAGAACATGTCGTTACGGTCCTGTGCCGATCCATACTCGATACTGCCGTCCGCTCCTGCTCTGGGAGCGGAGCGAGGAGGGGCACTAAGGGTGGGATTGGCTGGTACCCGCACGCAGGGACATCAAGGGGCATCTGAGGAGCCCTAAGGATTGGGGGCAGCCTGGAGAAGAAGGGAAAAGGTTATTTTCTTGTTTTCCTAACAGAAGAATGAGGCAAACCCCCAAATCTCTCTGATAAGCAGACCCAGAGCTCTTCCCTCTGCGTTTCCTTGTGTTCAGGAACTCCCTGTCTCTGGGCTGCCCAGACCCAAAGCATAAAAGTGTTTGGAGGGGCTGGAATAACCCCCTGAGGGCGGTTACGTGGGATGGCCAGTGCTGCCTCGGCTAAAGAAGTCACTAAGATGAAGAGACGGAGAAGCTTTGCATCACCTGTCCCTGAGATCTGGCTCTCCACTCCCCACGAGAGTTGCCCCCTTCCTGATGTTGAGCAGATCTTGGGCTTCAAAAGTAGGAAATCAGCTGTGGAAATCCCACGTTTGTCTCCAATGCTTCCCTCCTTACCATGCAGAAGCAACGAGGTCCTCTTGCAGCCCAACCTGGAAAGCTTTAATGCACAAGCAAGACCTGAGTGGGGGCCCAAGGGGCATCCCTCCTTTCCCAGCAGTTTGCAGCATCGTTTAGCTTCTCCTCACCCTGGTTTACCCATCTGGGTGGCAAGGAAGACCACGGGCCACAGGGTAAAAGCCAGAGGAGAAGCACTGCAGGCTCTTGAGGAGAAGTGGGCTTTGGGGAGGGGGTGTTTGCGCTACTGCTCCAGCTATTAGCACGTCGGTTAATGCCTCCACACCACCTCGTCTTTCAGTGGCAAACAATAAAGCTCAAGGTGAGCATCACCTCTGCCCTATCTCTTAGATTCGCCTCTCTCCTGTCCATCCATCACACGCTTGCTCTCCTGCAGCCGATTGCAGCCGACCTGCATCAGCTATTGATTTATCGACAGAGGCCGGGTCTGGAAGATTCAGGGAAGCAGCTCCCCACAGAAACGCTTTTCAGAAGTAGAGATTTGATTTTTTATTTATTCTTCTCTTCAATGTATGGATTTAACAAGCTCTAGGCAACAAAGAACTTACTCCTCCAGCACGCAGGCTCCCTCCGTCTCCTCCCCTTCTCCGGCAGTAAAGTCATCTTTAAGGGATTACTCTTTAAGGGCACAGCGTAGCCCGTGGATGGAGGCAGCCCCCGGCGTCCCCAGGGCTCGGATGCTACGTAACCTCTGTGCTGACCTCTTTCCGAGGGGTAAACATCTCCCTTGGTCTCCGTGTTTATTATGTGTATGTGGTGGTGGCAGCATGAGACCAAAATTCCCTTTTTTTTTTCTCTGTCGCGATGATGCATTTCCAGTGCAAACGGGCGCTATGGACCAGAGGCACCCATGGGTACAGGGGTTTCCCCAGGGCTGGCACAGCTGGCAACATCTGCATCTTCCCCTTTCCTGTGACTGCAGAAGGGGACCAAAATGAGGAGAAAAGGCCCTTTTTCCCTCTGTGTTTGCTTTTCCCAGCTCCAAAACACCAGCTGGTCACCCAGGCTTCAAGCTCGAGTAATTCTCCTCCTGCAGCAGCCCGGACACCGCTGTGGGCTCTGCTTCTCCTGGGACATCCCCAGCCCCATGCGTCCCTTCCTCCCCCTGCTCCGGGCTGGGGTGATGGGTGGGCAGGGGGTTACGATGAGGAGAAGGGGATGCTGCTGGGGCGGTGCCACTTTAGCCAACTCCGAAAGGCAATTCTCCTCTTGCAGCATCTAGGACCCAGCATCTGACCCCTCACCCTTCCCAAAGCAGTATTTTTTTTGACTGGAATCTCCGGGTTTGCTCCAAATCCACCTGTTGGGCTTTGATTCTTCAAAGCCATCCCTCTCCACCTGCTTTTCGGGATGGTGGAAACCTCACGCTCAGAGCACAGCTCCCAGGTGACTCTGATCCCCCCATCACCAGCTGATGGCCCTAACGAGATGACTCCAGGTGACTCCACCTCCTCCTGCCCTCACTCCAGAGGGGATTTAAGGAGCCGATCCTTTGGGGATCTCTTTGTTGATATAGTCAATGGTGGGGGTTTTGTTTGTGGCTGCATTAACCATCTCTGGTGGAAGACTAATTTGGAGATGATGGAGACAGATGCTTCTCAAACCATCAGCCAAAAGGCCTGATTTCTGCACAGCCAACTTTTAAAATTTACTTCCTGGTTGATTAAAAAGGAAAAAAATGATGGCTTCAAGCATGGCCGTGGTTGCCACCACAAGCCTTCTGACTCCTCGTGAGGAAAACTGTCGTACAGCCATCGCCCATCCCCAAATTCGGAGCGGGCTGGGAACCGGCCGTGTGAGTCTGCCTCGCCAAGGTCAGCCACTTTCTGCAAGAACATTTGCAGCCGTGTCTTGCTCGCTGTCTCCCCCGGCTCTGCGCAAGCCGCATCGCTCGTAAGGGCTTAATGATTGCCCTCAGATAACTTTATTGGCTGAGGAGCGTCGGCTGGCTTTGCCGCAAAGCCAGCCTCCCGCCTCTCGGCGCGGCCGGCCACAGGTGAAGCCCAGTGCGAAGGGTGGGTGAGGAAACCCCAGGGCAAGCCCCAACGGGGAGGTTTGGGGGGGCTTTGGTAGGATACGTGGCCCGGGGTGTCTTTCCTTGGAGTAGAAATAAAGCAGGGGATGTCCATCCTCGACTGGGTGACCTCTGGCTCTGTGAAGGTTTCTGACCACTTTTCTCAAGTGCTTTTCCTTTCCAGAGCTCTTTAAAGACATGATCTAATTAATTCCCCTGAGCAACCCCCGGGGAAGGAGGCAGGTAGGGAGGTGGAGCCAGGGATCCCACATGCAGGCTCATGGGTGGTTGGGAGCCTGTGGAAAGGAGGAAAAACGGGACCAGGATTTTGTCCGCGGTTGGCCGTACCATGGCGATGCCGCGTGTCACATCATGTGAGGGGCCTCATCCAGCCTGCGGGCAGAGCTGCCGGGGTGGGGGGTGGTGGTTGACCCCCATCGCTGTGGCCATGAGGGCAGCTGGACCCCCATCGCCCCTCAGTGGAGAGCCTGGTGGGATGGTTGCCTTGCCTTGGGGTGCTGAGCAGGGTCCCCAGCATCACTGCGGAGGACAGGGTGGCGGGAGAGCAGCCTATCGCCATGGAAACGGTACATCCTGTGGCAATGCGCATCCTGGCAGGGTTTTTTGTTTTTTTTTTTTCCCCCTCCCTTCCTCTCCTTCTGTGAGACCTCGGCATTGATCCGGGAACGTGCTATTCGCATGTATGATCCATGCAAACACCGTGTTCCTATTGATCAGGCTCCTTTGCTGCTTGGGGTCCGCGCTGGCTGCAGAAACAAAGGCCGGAGGAAGGAGGGGAGAAAATTACCCGGCACCGCACCGAGCAAATAGCATTGGCAGCCTCTACGGGGTCTCTCCGGAGCCGCCTCCTCATCTCTTCCCATTCCTGCCATATGCCCTCGATTTTCCCCTCCTTCCTCCCTTCTCCATCTTCCCTTCTGCCGTCCCTCCCTCGCTTCCGCCCACCAAAAACGGCCAAAACCTCCCCGCTTTGCTCCGCTGGTGACTTCCCGGGGGCCGTTCCCAAGAGCCAAGTTGTTAACGTGGCCCCGCGCTGCAGGGAGACCCGCGGCGCCGTTGCCGTTCCCCTCCCAGCCCTGTCCAATGTGGGGGGGTCCCAAACCCGCCTCCTTTGCCAGCCGAGCTCCACGTGAGCCTTTATAATTACAGTGACGAGTCAATAACAATTAGGCCTAACAGCCACTCAGCAGAATTGACGCAAATTATTTTAATTTTATGTTTCTATCGATGAACTTTTCCAGGTTGGCGCCTTCTCTATTCCCACCCCTCCCGGCCCCTCGCTCCTCAGGGACACCCCACTGCCTGCGCCCCGGCTCAGGCGATGGCTGCCGGGGGGCTAAGTGGGGCTCCACCAGCCTCTTCTCGCATCCTTGCTCCAAAAATTGTCGTATCCAGAGCTGAAGCTGCCTGCAGAAGAAGGTGTTTGTGCGCGGGCAGGTTTCTCCACTCAGAAGAAAAAAGTCTGCTTTTCCAATGAAGACGATTCCCAGTTGAACTGGTTTTGCTGGTATTGGGTTGTGCTGCATTTTCACGCCATTCTGTACCATCGACCCGCTTAATATGTTTCTATCACATAGAAATTGTAATGAATTTAATCAAAACGATGCCTCAAAAGCAATCGTTTTTGTGATCCCACGTCCAAAGCTGCCTTAAAACGGCCTCGTATGGGAAGCACAGCCGCGTTGCCACAGCTCATCCCACGGGTTCGGGCTCTGTGTCCCGGGGTTTGCAACACCCCCCAACCCTTCCAGGCCTAAGAAACCCCTCAGCATGGGATGTATATCCCCACGGGTTCATTGAAAGTAGGAAAAAAAAGTGTAGATGAATGTAATTTTTTATACTGGCTGTCAATTAGTGAATGATTCCTTGGATTTTTTTTTTTCTTTCCTATTTACGGGACTGAGCAGCTAACGGCATAACCTGCTCCAGATCCATGGGGACGCCGGGAGCTGCAGAACTCCACGGACCACTCACGCAGGACCCCTGGGGAGACTTCTCGTGGCTCCTTTCCTCCTCCTTGCCTCTTCGGGTGGGTTGTTTTTTCTTTTCCCACTGCTCTCAGAGCCGTGAAGCTGTAAATCGCCAGCATCCCCATCGCTGCTGACCTGCATCTTTTCTCCGCTGCTGTCGTTAGGGCGATGCAGCCCATTCAGTGGGTGACAGGTGCTCAATTGCTCTTAAGTGGCTCCCAGATAATTGGGGAGGTCTTTAGCTACTTGTAACGTCCAATAATAAACAACAGAGAGGGGGAAAAATATCCATGTGGGTCACTTAACCAACGGCCTCGTTGTCAAAACCTCTTCTCCTTCTCACAGGCCAGCCCCAGGCCATTGCTGGTGTGACACCGTGTCACCTTGGCAAGCAAGAGCCACCTCTTTGCCATCACTTTGAGGTGGTGGAGGACGAAGGATGAGACCCCGAATTCGATCCTACCGCTGGTGGATGTTGGGTGCCGCGCAGAGGCTGGGGGGGGTGGAGGTTTGTGAAGCCCTCCGGGATTTTCTGGGGAGGAGGGGACTCAGATCCAAAGTTTTACATCTCAGGAAATGTCCTTGAAGGAAAAGCTGATCAGAAATCCCCCATCTTTGGCACAGTTTGCAGGCGGCTGAGCCCACTTTGGGATTTATTTTCTTAAAATCTAACGCCAGGGTGTTGTTTCTGCCAGCCCTGAGCCATCCGCAGTCGATCATCCTGAGAGATCCCTCTCCTCTGGGCAGGGCTCTTCCCACCCGAAAAGGGGCTGAGAAAGGGCCTTTTCCCAGAGCTCCTCGGTAGCTCTGCAAGGGGACCTGTCCATGAAGCTGTCACCCAGCAGCTCTGCTGTTTCCCCAGGGAGATGTCAGTGGGGGGCCTCATCCTTGGTGCTGGGAAAAACAGAAAGGAGGGATGGATCCCTTCAACATTGCTCACCTCAGCGGGCAGCTGTGTCAAAACTACAAGTCCTTCAAAAAGAAGCTCCTAGAAACACATCTCCACGATGGGATGGGATGTAGAACTCATCACAGCATTAAATACCTATGCAGAGCCGGGAATGAGATTTCCCTCACCCCACTCCAGGCTGAAGGAAGCACAAGCTGAGACCTTGGAGGTCACGGTAGAGCTGGGAAGAGGGTCTGGATCTTCTCCTAGGAGTTTCCTCGGACTCCTGCTCAGCGATACCCTAAAGCACTGAAGTAGCTGCACTGTGTATGGAGCTTTCCCGGGAGCATCACTCTGCTCTGAATTCTTCTAGAAGAACTTTCTCACCAAGTCAAGCCCCTGCTTCAGGCTGGCAACACCTACGTCCTACATAAGCCATTGAGGACGTGAAGAGACGTCTCAGCCTGTTGGGCCCTGCCAGGTGACCTCTCAGCACATGTGTTCATCGATGTCCTAGTGTGTGGGGTGCTCCCCCTGCTTGTCCAGATGTTGGTGGGGGGGTCTGAAATCATCCCTCCCACCATCCTCCTCTTCTACTTCTGTGCCAGCTCTAGACAAGGTCAGGCTTGACTTTGGCCAAAGGCGAGTGAAGTCCGTGCAGCTCTGCCTGGAGTGAGGATCTCTGTCCCCTGAGACCCAGGAAGGGGGTGGCAAATACCCCACCCAATTTTTCCAAATGCTGCTGGCCCCCAATAGCAGGGACCCTCCACTGTAAATTGCCATTGATTCACCTCGAAAAGAAAAGGGCAAAAAGTATTATTCCCGATGAATAATTCAAGCGGCTCTAAGCCATGTGTTGTGCGTTCATCACCCTCCACGAGGACCTGGGGGATACAGCTCAAAAAGCCCTGCGAAAGGAAACAGGGGAAGATTTATTTTTAAGGTTGGGCAAATCCCGATAACCCACTGCAGGAGGGGGCCAAGCCTTGCACCCGCGCGGGGTTTGCTTGGAGGCCGCGGCGCTGCTTAGCCGGCGCTCCCGTCCTCCCACCTCGCTGATGCTTTGTTAAAAAAGGAAAGCACTTACGGTGCTGTTGGGGGATCAGTCCGCTCGCCTTTCTTCCCTGCCAAAGCTTTTAGGGATGAAAGCACTCTAAAGTGCTGGCTTCGGTGGTGGGAGCTGAGTAGCGAATAATCCCCCTCCTCCATCCCCCTGCCTGCGGTGGTGGGGTCACCGCGCTCGCACCAGCCTTGGCGGCACAAGCCAGGAGCAAATCTTCGCTCCTTGGCACGCCGGAGCCGGCGCGGGGTGCGGGTCGGTGTGTTAGGGAGAGGTTGAGCCCACTGGCGTTGTGAGACTTACCCAGTGCCACCGGGAATCGGGTACCAAGACGGGGAACACGGTCAGACGTGAGCATCCTTCTGCCTACCTCGTCCTGGGGCAGTGTCTTGCTGGGATACGGCTTCTCGGTGCCGCTTCTCTGCACAACCCCTTTAATCACCCTTAACCCCCTCCTCAGGGAAGCCAGGGCACCTGGACGTTTGGTTTTTGGAGAGAAGTTCCTGAAGCCAAATGAAAAGAGAGGCACTTTTCCTGGAAAAGTTGCCTTTTCCCTTGCAGGAGAGGTATGAGGTTTTGCTTTTTTAGTTTAAGAGAGTTTGATAAAAAGGCAGGACCGTACGGTTTCGATGAGAGGCTGACACTGCTGAGATTCGGCATCAGGTTTTACTTTCACCGTGCCGTCTGTCCATGCTGCTGGGCTCCTCAGAGCTTCTCCCTGGGTACAACCTGCCTCTCAGGATGCTCCTGGGACAGAAATAACATCTTCTGGGGAATCCACTGACCTCCTCATTCAAAGAAGAGCAGCATTTTGCTGGAGCTGGTCTTGCCGTACCCGGATGGAAGCTGGGATGCTTTTGCTTCCCTGACTTGTACTTCTTGCTCTCCTCTCTGTTTTCTCTGCCAATAAAACCTGCTTCCAAGATTGAGCCCTTGATCAATGATGGCAGAAACCATCTCCCATCACCTGAGCGGGATGAGAGCAAGGTGGCCGGGGCAGCTGGATGGGGAGATGTGGCCTCCTCGAGAGGACAATTCATCCTGGCTATCGGACACCGGCCGTCAGAAGGGACAAATGGCTCTCTGGAGGTGGCCATCCTTCTCTGCCGGCCGTCAATGCGGGTGACCAGCCTGGATTTAACACCTTACGTTTGGGCAGCCAAAGCCCAAGGCTCAACTGAGGAAAGCCACTGCTGGCCTGACCTAGTGGAGGTCCCCTCTGCCACCACTTCTGTGATTTGAGGGGACAAGCGCCACCCAAGGGCTCAACGCGTTGGGTTTTCAGTCTTGACAGTCCTGGAGCAGGAGGAGGACTCTGCCAGCCTCCTCCGTGCCTAACTGATGCCTTTTACGTGTTTCAGTAAGGCTGTGGTTGTCTTTGGTTACTCACATGTGGTTTGACATGTCTGTCGAAGCCGAGGGGAGATTCCCCATTGCTCCTCAGGCTCCGTGGCATGAAGGCCATCAGGACTGTCACACGGGACCGCTGGGCGTCCATTTCTTCCTCAACCCATAATTTCTGTCCAAGGGCACACTCAGCAGGAAGATGCCCAGTGGCGACTTAGAGTCCAAGTGATGGAGAACCCATCTCTAGCACTAGATAACTGGTGGTGATTAATTACCCTGGCTATTAGGAGCATCTGTCCTGTTCCCAGCTTGGATGCCAGCAGCACAAATGTCTTATTAGGTCTCTGTCACAAAGACCCCGTGTTGGTATTTGCAGAACAAATCCATCTGTTAACCTTCTCGTGGACTCGTGAAGCTTGGGGTGCAGACGTCAACCTTCGCCCAACGACGACTCGGAGGTGTCAAACCCTGATGTCAGACAGAAGTGGGGGGATGTGGCCTTGGAGGGGTCATGGATCAGCTGGGAAGGGCATGCCAGAAGAGCAGTCCCGTGCCGTACGCATTCACAAGGGGGACTTCACCACGGCACGAGGCAGCAGGGAGGACAGGGACGCCCATCTCGCTCCCAATGAGGCTGCTGGTGCAAAACCCATAACACAAACCCAGGCTCTGACCCCCTCCCCAGTCCGGACGCCGCGCTCGGCCGGCTGGTCCTCAGGCTGAACCTCCACCACTGCTCCCCTCCAAACAGCACGGCACGGACAGACCCATCAAGTGAAAGGTGGAAAAAGGTAATTAATCTACAGAGAAAAAAGTGTTAATACCTCTAAGACACCGGGGACACTGGCTGTCAGCTTCCACCAATTAGTCACCTAAAACCCTGCCTGTATGATCTCTGTGGTACAGCTGAGTTGATTACTCTAATTAATTTTGCATTGATCTGCATGGATCCGCAGCACCGGGGCCTATCACGGGCGAAGGAGGAGATGGATGCGCCAGCCCTGCTGAAGCGTGGAGGAGGGAGCGTGTCCCGGGCACGCTGCTCCCGTTTCCGCAGCCCGGCTTTGACGGCTCATCCCGGTTCCCACCTCATCCAACGGCTGGAGGTGCCAGGCCTGCCCACGAAGCCAGAGGGGGAAGGAGCAGAGATTCCTTTTGGGAGCACCCAGCCAGGGGTGGGACATCCCAGAGGGTCTTGTCCCAGCCTCTTCCATCCCCCCGCGGCTGTCCCTGCACCTTTTGGATTTTCCCCCTCTCCTAAGTGGTACCTTGAGGGCTTTTTTTTTGGAGCAGGGGTACGCTTTGTCATCTCACACCCAGCAAAACCATGGGGCACAGGGTGTCCCCCCGTAACAGCCCCAGAGCACGGGGCTGCTGCTGTCCCCCTGCCCTGCCTGGGTGGATCCCTCCCATCCCGCTGACAAGCTGCAGCCGGTTCCCTCTGCATCCAGCCCAAACGCCAAGGTTTATTCCACCTCAGGACCTTTCTCCCTGTGTTTATGTTGGGGGACGATTTATGACGCCGAACGTGTAACATTTTCTAATATTTTTTTTTTCTTTCTCACATATTTTTCCCTCCCTCCTTGGCTAAAATTTGACCCAAATTCACACACCTGCTCTGAGCATCCCACGAGCCGCAACCTCCTCCACACTTCCTTGGGCAGGCGGCGCTGGCAGGGACCCACATGCAGCAGGATTGGGCACCACGCAGTCGCTCTTCCCCGCTCTGCCCCACTCTCCTCCTATTTAGGAATTATCTTCTCCCCTCCCCAACCCTCTCTGAAAATGTTGCAGTAGGAGGGATTGTCAACTGCGGCGCTGTTTATTTTCCCATCTCCCGGGGCTTCGTGCATCCCTGCTCCGGCCAGCCCTGGGTGCCAGCGCTCTCCCTCCGGTGCTGCCCCGACGGCATGGTTGATGGGCTGCACCAACCCAGCTTGTCCTGGAAGCCAGGATTTAAAGGACAGGATGGAGCATCTTCCTCACAGAGCCCTAGCACGCAAAGGGTTAGCCGCTGCCTTCATAAACATAATTTCCTGGGATTAATATTAAAAATGTTTCTAATGGCTCCCACTTGTTTACTAAATAGCCAGCACGGAGATAAGTTATCAACTGTGGCTATAATTCGCTATTAATCAAATATTCAAATCAGCACTGCAGTTGGGCACAACGGGACACGCGCATAATTCTCCAGCTCTGGTAATAATTAATCTTTTTCCCCCCTTTTCTTCCCTTCACGTTGGACTCTTGCAAATATCTTTTGGTGTTAAGAGGTCCCCGGAGAGACCTGCCTCTAAATGAGGTGTAAAAATCTAAGCCGCACAAAAAATAGCATGCGGCTGGGATCGATATTCTCTTCACAGCTACATCGATTAACAACAATATTCTTCATTTATTAATTATGAAGGGGAATTTTCCATCCTTGCATCTCTTTCTGTGCGTGTTGCTTGGGTGGGTTGGCAGGGCCCCGGCGTGCCCTCCCGTCCCTCCCCGCGTACCTTTGGGTACTGGGGCCAGGCGAAAGGGGAGATGGCAGCTGTCAGGGTGGGTGAGGATGGACGGGGCTTGACGGGTGCACGGGAGAGGGAGGAGAATTTGTTTGCCTGGGAGATGCGACCAACTCGAGGCAGCCTTGCCTGGTGGGCTGAGACCTTGCGTCACGAGGAGAGGAGCTGATGCGGAAAGAGGACGGGAGGAGGAGGGAAGGGGCCGGCTCCAGAGCGGCTCGTGTGCTCGAGGATCCGCTGGACAATCCCTCCACGGAGCACCTGCAGAGCTCCCCTGGGAAAACCAGCTCTTCAGCAGAGGGCTTCACCGTGGAGCCAGCCGGCTTCTCCAGGGTGTGACAACGGTGACTCCTGGGTCATGGTTTGGGGTCAGGGAGCTGGGAAACGGTGGGGGCAGAGAGCAAGAGAGGGCCGGGGAGATGAGGGGAGGTGGGCAGCAGGGTCAGAAACCTGAAGGGCTGAGCCTCTTTGGTCTTGCATAATTTTTGCTAGGGTGCTCTCAGGAGCCCCTTGGCTGTGCCCAGGAGGTGCCCAGGAGGTGGGTTTCAGACGTGCTCCTTCAGCAAAGCCCCTCCACAAGCAGTGACAGAGCTCATGTCATAGAATCACAGAAGGGTTTGGGTGGGAAGGGACCTGTAAAGCCCACCCAGCCCAACCCCCCTGCCAGGAGCAGGGACATCTCCAACCAGATCAGGTTGCTCACAGCCCCGGCCAACCTGGCCTGGAACGTTTCCAGGGATGGGGCATCCACCGCCTCTCTGGGCAACCTGGGACAGTGCTCCACCACCCTCAGTGTAAAAAATTTTTTTCCTAATGTCTGATCTGAATCTCCCTCCCTCTATTTTGAAACCATCACCCCTCGTCCTGTCACACCAGGCCCTGCTGAAGGTCTCTCCCACCTTCCCTGCAGCCCCCTTTGGGCACTGGGAGCCGCTCTCAGCTCTCCCCGGAGCCTCCTCTTCTCCAGGCTGAACAGCCCCAGCTCTCCCAGCCTGGCCTCACAGCAGAGCTGCTCCAGCCCTCTCAGCATCTGCGTGGCCTCCTCTGCACCCTCTCCAACAGCTCCACAACCTCCTGATGTTGGGGGCTCCAGAGCTGGACGCAGCGCTGCAGGGGGGTCTCAGCAGAGCGGAGCAGAGGGGCAGAATCCCCTCCCTCGCCCTGCTGCTCACGCTGCTGGGGATGCAGCCCAGGATGCCGTTGGCTTTCTGGGCTGTGAGCGCACATTGCCGGCTCACGTTGAGCTTCTCATCCACCAGCACCCGAAGTCCTTCTCCTCAGGGCTGCTTCCATCCATTCTCCACTTAAAAGTTGCATCAGGCCTGACATTGGCACTTCCAAATAAAAAGTTTGCCCAAAATCCCTCGTTCTAAATAAAAAAAAGAACTGATGTGATGGGCACAAATGGCAATTGGAGTTGCGGAGCACCAAGCGCTATCGTTTGGGTCCTGCCCTGAGTGAAGAAAGCATTCGAGAACTGCTCCTCACCACTGGCAGTGGTGTTGGGTCCAGAGCCCAGGCACACCTTGTACTTTGAGGCGCGTAATCGTTATTTAAAGTGAAAATTACCACCGAGCTCTATTAGACTTCAAAATAAAAATTAGAGATTTTTAAAATAGATTTTCCCTAACGAGGAGCGTGACGGATGGGCGTATTGGAGACGGTGCGAGTGGAGTGCTGCTAAGTGAAAAGAAATGGCATTAGGTAGCGTCCCTTGCCCTCCCCACTGCTCTCCTCCCTCGAAAATCCATACCGGCACCGTCCTCCCGGAGTGGCACTGGGACGGGGGCCAGGACACATCCTTCCCTCCAGGTTAATGCGCGCAAAGATGTTTCCTTCCTCTCCAGATACAGACATTTCCCTTCTCCTAAATCAAAGCCGGCACTGGAGAGGCGAACGGTCAACCCCTTCCTCTCCAAGTGCATTTGCACCTCCCGAAGCAGCGCACGTCCTCGCCTGGCCACCTCCTCCACCCTTCAGTCCCAAACGCCCTCAATTTTGCAGCAGAATTCTGTTAAGATGGCAAATTTCTATTAAAAATTCAGCAGGGTTAAAATACAGTATTTTTTTTTTCCTAGGTGACCAAAATCTGAAAACTTGATCTGTGCAAGAACGGTAAAGGTCAAACCCGGGAGTGAGGAACAATGTCTGGTTTTTGGTTTTTGGTTTTTGTTTCTGCCCATTTTTTCGCCCAAAGCACATTTTGCAAACCAACATGTGGGGCTTTCATAGCTGTTCCAACCCTGAGGCATTTTCACTGGGAACGTGGAAACGAGGTCTCTGCAATTCCAGCAAAACACAACTGACGTTTTTCCCCAGCTTCATTCAAGGCGCTATTTTTACCTTGGAGGTGTAATATCCGTCCGTGCCTTGGTGGCGAAGGGGTTGGGACGTTCTATTTCGTTTCTGTTATCTTTCCAAGCGCCTTGTCAGCCGCCCCGGGATGTCTGCCTGCCCCATCCCTCCCCTCGCAGGCTGTCAGCTGAACGCAAAGCTCCTTTTCCATCCAAACCTCAATGTTGAACCAGTCTTTGGCCAGCCAGACCAAAATCCCATGGGTTTCTCCTGGGACCCACAGCCCAGGAAGGCTCAGCCACGGCTGGGGATCTCCGGAGGTCCCTTCCAGCTCGATCTCCTGCAACGCTGCCTAGCGTGGGGTAGTTCCTCGCTCATCCTGCCCCTTCCACCCAAACGTTGCTGGGAAGGATGGGCTGCTGGAGGGTTCTCCCCTACTATCGCCTTCAGTTCAGCACTATGAGCTGCAAAATATTGTCCTGGGCCCTCTTCTTCCCACCACCACCATGACCCCAGCTCATCCATCCCCATCCCTGGCAATCTCACGGCTCGAATGTGCCTCTCTAAGAGTCTCTGAGCCCCGTGAGTTGTCCCAGAGCAAGGTGGTCCCCAAGACTCTGGTATGAATCCTCTGGGAAGAAATGCCCCTGGGAGCTGCTAGGTCTCCCCTCTCCATCCAGATGAAAGTACCACCAGTGACTTGAGCCTGCAAGGTCTCTACTTCCTCCTGGGAGCCAGCTGGGTGCTACTACCAGCCTGGAAAGGGTGATCAGGATGTGTATTGGGAGGGGGTATCACGACTGGGGCTGGGGGTGATGGTGCTGGGGGAGAGGATGTAGCTCGGGGCTCTGGCGTAAGGTTAGCACTGAATCCGCAAAACTCACCGTACCTTGAAAAGTGCTCAATACGCCTATTGATCAGTCCTTCCGCCTTGATCAGTTTGCTGGTGTGTGCTGCCGCAGTGCTGCTTTCGGGAAGGGAGGGAGAGGCAGAGGAGGGGGGAGGGAGGCGAGAGCACGCCTGCGCCGGAGATGCTCCAACTTCCCAAGGCCAACTTTGTGTTCTCCTGCTGGCCCCAGGGCCTCTCGGCCAATCTGCGGGAGGCAGGATGAGCTCTGGCCTTGCATGTTGGCTCGGGGTGAGGGGGTTTCAAGGCAGGAGGGTGGAAAAGTAGTCCAAAACACCTCCTCTCTCCTGTCCAGCAGTCCTCTTGCCAAAGCCTCCTTAGATGCCTGAAACTGGGCGTCCATCTGACGCCAAGAGCAGCAGCCAAGAACCAAAGAAGGGAGAGGTGGATGTGGTCTCTGTCCTGGCTTGGAGCCCCCTGAGGGCACCTAAGTGAGGGTGGGGAGCTGTGGGGCACCCATTCCTTCTCCCGGGAGAGCCCAGGACAGTCACTGGGTAGGAGCAGCTACGGGGTTGGGCTGTCCTCAGCAGCCTCAGGGATGTCTGCAGGGAGCTTGCTCTCAGGAGCAGCCCCATTTCTGCTGAGAGGACTGCTAAAACGTGCTGGGCTTGAGAGTGGAGGGAGGCAGGGAGGTAAAAACCGACCCCCAAAGGTCACGGAGTTAATTTCCAGCTCGTGTCCCCCTCTCACACCTCGCTGATTAATAATTGAAGAAAATGTATTTCTTTTTCAGCGTGGCATAAATCAAAAATAAACACTGCATCCATATTCTGCCCCAGGGAGAGATCAGGCGCACAGGCTGGAAGATGCTGAGCCAGCTCTGCAGCGAGGTCCCCCCGGCCCCTCCGAGCTGCCTTGGAACTGGGGGAGGATGGGGCGGCGGTGGGGGCTCTTTGGACGAGGCCGGCATTGGCTTCCAGCTTCTCCCATTGAAATTGGCGTTGAAAGGGTTCCTGGGAAGGGGCCAGCGGAGCTGGGCTGCGACCCCATTGTGGCAGGGAAAGCCTGAGGTGTTCCTGTGCACTTCCCAGTGTCCTGGTCCTCCACCACTCCTGCTCCAAGGTCCTCCATCCCTTCCTGATGCCAGGTCCTCCATCTCTTCATGCTCCCAGGTCCTCCATCCCTCCCACTCCAAGGTTCTCCGTCCCTTCCTGATCCCAGGTTCTCCATCCCTTTCTGCCCTCAACTGTGGCTCACCCGAGCTACCAGCAGCCTCTCAGGAGACATTTTTGAGTTTCCAGAGAAGTGCTGGGGGAATTCATCAGCCGGAGTTGGCGTGTCAGCACCTGCCACCCACACAGTCCAGGGAAACCTGGAAAGGAAGCAGAAGGAAGGGCAAGGAACCGCCCTGCCTGAGTGGGTCTGGAGCATCAACCATCCCTCCTTGCCGCTGGTTCCTTCTCCCATCTCTTGGGACTCTTGTCCAAGAGGGTTTTAGCTGGAGCATGGTTATCTCGAAGCGCCTGCCCTCTCCATCCACGCTCCCGGGGGTGACCCCGTCCCCAGCTCCTTCTCCCCGTGGTTCCCTCCTCCGTCCGTGCTCAGGACCTTGGCCGTGTGCGCGGGGGCAATGCTTTAAACGCAGAAGGACCATCGCCTCTTTTTTCATCTGAGCAACAGGGACGGGGTCGAGGGCGGCTTCGAAATGCCCTCGGGAGGGAGGAATGTGGAAGATAAACCAGAGTCACTCACGGCCCGGCTGGACGAGGCCGCGCAGGCGCCGGGGCCGCCTGCTGCCGTGATGGATGCCGGAGGAACGCCCAAGCGAGACGCCGGATCCGGTTCCTCCGTATTCATCTTCCAGTTGTCTTCAGTGCCTACGTGTTTGTCTGTAACCTCACATCTGGGGCTGGGGGGGGTGGACACGCGGCGCTTCCACACACGTACACAATTATGCAGATCGCCGGGAAGGTGGAGCTTGGTTTTGCCCTCCCGGCAGCGGTCGAAGCCCTTTGTTCAGAAGATGGAGTCGTGCAGGTACAGCAAGGACAGGCTGGAGAGAGACCTGGAGGTGGAGGAGCTGCTGGAGAGCGGGGTGCTGTCACTGACCCCCGCAGCACCCTCCCATCGGGGCTGGGACCCTGGGCGCATCTGCATCCCCCAAAATACCCGCAGGGAGCCCATCCACGGCTGGGCTGGATCCGGAGGACGCGGCTGTGCCGGGGCAGACCCTGGGGGCTGAGTTGCTCGGATTTCTGGCAGCCGCCCACCGGCTCCCTCCCCTTTTGGTTAAATAAAGCTTTGGGCCGTGATGAAGCCCATTAAAGTCAGAGGCGAAGGTGTGGGATTGAAATGTAGGACAGCAGCCGCTGCAGAATGTGGTTGCGCGGGATCGATGGGAAATCAATACCCGGCTCTGCTTCGTGGGTTCCCGCCAGGCCCCACCGCTGCTGCCGTCCCTGGGTGCTCCCCAACCTCCCGCACCCCACGGAATGGCCCCCCGCAACCGGGCACCCCCTACGCAGCCCTTCGGGACGGAGAAAGGAGGAGAAATTTTGGCATCCTGGTGGGAAGCTGCACCCGGGGATGAAACTAGATGGTACTGGGGGCTCGTCTTCTCCTGGGCTCCCGAGCAGAGCAGCCGGTCCACACGGCACAGGCTCTGCAGGAAATCCAGCATCCCTCTGACACGCCGTGCCTGTGGCCGGCGCCGGTCCAGCGGCAGCAGAAGGGAGCACCCTCCGAGCCATCACCATCATCTCCATCGCCCTGGGCCGGAGCAGCCCGGTGAGGAGACGGAGACACAAAGGGATCTATCAGAAATGATAGTTTAATTGGAGGGAGGTGAGCACAGCACTATTTAACCGCCGCGGCGCGCTGATGGATTGATCCAAGCCTCGTTACACCGCGTTTGTGACATTCAGAGGGCTCCCAGCCAGCGTCTGCTGGCTCCGGCCATTTCGGTGGGACAGAGACCTGGACAGGTGGAGACCTCTCCTGGGAGCGATGAACTGGGGGAACTGACCCCCTTCCCAGTGCCGCCTGCGGGACCCGGTGGTGACATCCACCCCATGCCCAACGGATGTCATCCTGATGCTTTCCATGCCGGCAAGGGTGCCCACCCAGAGCGCTGCTGTCACCCACCCCGGTGACTGCCCCCCGCCATGGCCCCACCGTGCCGTCCCCCTCCCCAAACGGCTCCTTGGGTCTCCTGGGGGGGTCACCTCCATCCCTTCTGCCGGAGAGAGGACAGCCCTGCGGAGGGCCGGGGATGGGAAAGGATCTCCAAAAGTGCCGTTAAACAGCCGGTTGTATCATCCCGGCTCACGTGAGCGCGGCAAAACCGTGACATGATCAATCAGGGCTGAACATTAATTATGATTACACCCTGGGATCTTGATTGCAATTGATCCATTGATCCCAGGGCCCCTTGCAGCAGCAGCCCCTCCGTAGGAATTGCACCGTGGTGAAACGGTCGGGCTGGTCCTAGGTGACATTTGGGGATGGGGGCTCAGGGGATGTTTGAGAAGAGAGAGGGGACGTCGTTTTTGAGAAGAGGGCGGTGGGAAAAGCCAACGTCCCCCTTCCCACTGCACCCGAGCGCTAACACTGGCTGCGTTACGTCACCTTCCCCGCGCAGCCGCCCGCGGCGGAGAGGTGACACTGATGAGATCCCGAGAGCAGATCCCGGGGTGGGATCCCGCTGAGCCCCGGCTGAAGAAGCCTCCTTTGTCACAGGGCCTGCGCGCTCCCCCCGTGCCTCCCCGCTGCGGATTTCCATTGACCCGCTGTCGAAATCGATGCTGGCTGTACCAAGCCCTGCTCGGGCGGGGAGGAGGGACGGGGCTGCGGCACCTAACGGGTATTTTTCCATCGTTAGGCTCCCGAAGGAGCTGCCTCTAGGCTGCACACGCTTGGTACATCCAGTAGCGCTTCCCAGTCCGGCTTGATTAGCCAGGGCGGGAGGACAAAGCCGCTGCCGGTGCCCCGATGGGGTCCGTGCTGGGGATGCTGGGATGGGGGACCCCACTCCAGGTGTCAAGGGGACGTGCCTGTGGGGCTGTGGTCCAGCATCCTCCTCCTTGTCCCAGGTTTAAGGCCATCCTTCCAGCTTGGCATCACGGTCAAACCAGCCGGAAAAGCCGTTTGTCCTCTCCGAAATGCTCCGGGCGGGCACCGAGCGGGGCTCCAATCCACTCCCAAAGCAGCGTCGGCTTTGGACAAAGCACGGACACGGGCAGAAAGAGCAAAGCTTGGCTGAGCTCCCACGTGTCGCTGTCCCTGGCCCTCACCGTGGTCTCGGGCACCGGGTGCCAGCTCACCCATCCCAAACGATGCCTGGGGAACTGCCAGTCCTGGGGCCCCAGTGCCGAGCTGAGCCAAATCCATAGCTCCCAGGGTCAGCCAGGCTGCCCAAGTGGCGGGAAAATAAATTGTTTCGGATAAACTGGTATTAACAGGATATTGATAGACAGAGCGGGGCAGTACTGGGGGGAAGCAAGCTGGGAAAAAAAGCTTCCTAGTGAATCTCCAGGGGAAATTTTTCCAAAGGTTAAAAAAAAAAAAAAAAAAACCCCGCCGGACAATAAATTAATTTTGATGGTGATTTTTCTGGCTGCCATTTAAGGCGGACGCTCGGGAAGTGCCGGGGTTATCGACGTACAGACGGAGGAGATGGCAGGACCCCACCCCCCTGCCCCGCTGCAGCAGGCTGTGAGTGGAAGGGCTGTGATTTATTCAGTGTCCATGAATACTGAGTGAAATCAGAATAATGGGGCACTTAGCCGTGTTACTGAGAAATCACTATTGTGATGCAATTTACTTCAATTAATTAAGCCTTTTTTGTTACCATTATTCCTTGTTTTACATTTTGTTTTAAATTTCGAACGATTGGGCGCATTGTGGTGGGAAGCTCATAGCTCTGGGTCAAGCCGCGCGGCAAGAGGTCGTAAATACCCCCCGCGCCGTTCGCCCGACCTTCCAGCCCCACGCAGCCCCCGTCCCACTTGCCACCGTGCCCGGTGGTCCCGCTGTCTTCCCCAAAATTCAACACATACAGCCACCGTGGGACCAGGCTGGCCCTGGAGGGCTGACATCTCCCCATGCTGTTGCTGAAGGGTGAGAACCTGCGGCCGAGGAGCCAGGCGAGAGCTGGGGCCACGCTGGTCTCCAGCACCAGCCGTGCACGGGGTCCATCTTTGCTTGTGCCAGGAGAGGAGACTCGCACCCCGTGGGACACCGAGGCCTTCACACCTCTGCCCGTGGGTGACGTATCATAGAATCACAGAAGGCTTTGGTTGGAAGGGACCTGTAAAGCCCACCCAGCCCAACCCCCCTGCCAGGAGCAGGGACATCTCCAACCAGATCAGGTTGCTCAGAGCCCCGGCCAACCTGGCCTGGAACGTTTCCAGGGATGGGGCATCCACCGCCTCTCTGGGCAACCTGGGACAGTGCTCCACCACCCTCAGTGTGAAAAATTTTTTCCTTCTATCCAGTCTGAATCTGCCTCCCTCTATTTGGAAACCATCACCCCTCGTCCTGTCACAGCAGGCCCTGCTGAAGGTCTCTCCCACCTTCCCTGCAGCCCCCTTTGGGCTCTGGGAGCCGCTCTCAGCTCTCCCCGGAGCCTCCTCTTCTCCAGGCTGAACAGCCCCAGCTCTCCCAGCCCGGCCTCACAGCAGAGCTGCTCCAGCCCTCTCAGCATCTGCGTGGCCTCCTCTGGGCCCTCTCCAGCTGGTCCATGTCCTTCTGATGTTGGGGGCTCAGCTGGTTCTGGTGTGCAGACAAACTGCCGTTTCTGTTTTCATCTCCTGGATGCTGGTGGGGCTCCTTGTGGGCTCCTCCGCAGGGTGAGCACCTCAGGGTGAAGGGTTTCCTGTTCTCCCTGACCAGCATCTCCCCAGAAGGGTGCATCCCACTGCCTTCAGCCTGGATCTGCTGTTGGGATGAGACCCCTCTGCCATCCATCCCCCCACAAAGGGAGCTGAGGGTCAGCTATGGGGCACCCAGCTCAGGCGAATCCCGGCACTGCGGGGATTGTGGGTGTTTCTGTCCTCTCACATCTCCAGCTCAGCGTCCCCGGGACCTGCTCAGCATCCCAGCGCCGCTTCCCTGCCTCCCCCCTGCCCCTCTCCCTGCATCCCCAGCCGGCAGCATCACTCAGAGCCGCGGGATGCAGGAAGCCGTTGGCAAACACAAGAAGTCCTCCGGAGTTTTCCCTCCAGCCCTGGGTGTGGTGCTGTGTAACCTCCTGCAATTTTTATCATCTTATCCACTACGGCTGCGTAACTCCCGGCCCCGACACATGAGGGGCCTCTGCGTCGGGCTGCTGCTATCTCTTTAACAGAGGGGAGAAAAAATATTGGTGCCTGGGACCCCCTTGGGAATAAATTCATACTGCTGTATCGATTCGGGTTTTTTTCTCCTTTTGCCTGATTCCTGCAGCCTCCTGGGTAACGAAGATTAAGCTCCAAGCCCTTCTGACATTACTTTGAAATGCAGAAACCTTCAGAAAAAGGGGCCGCATCTTCTCTCTTCTTGGAAAACCGGCAAATACACGGGGCAGTGCTCGGCTATTTTGTCCCCGCCTCCGGAGCGACGGAGACACACGTGCGCACGCTGGCAAACACGCGTGTGCGTCTGCACGCCGGCGCCTCGTCTGCCTTTCGCTCCCTCTCGCCGCAGATGACGTTAAGGATTCGAGGACTCACTTAATTTAACCGGTGTTAAACTGCGGCGGGGAGCGCGGGAGCCAGCCGCCTTGATATCAGATCAATTCATTATCAGCCGCGTTATGACAAAGGCTGCTGAAATGTGGGTTGAGAGATGGCAGAGTGCAAGCAAAGGGCTTCTCATTTCCCCAGTCCCGTAATCGCTGGAGGCAGATCCTGCGGTCTCGGTTACGCGGAGATAAATCTGGAGCAGCTCCAGTTCTTTAATTGGCGTCGGTCGGGAGTTGCCGGCGACGCAACTGGAGAGCGGGATCCAGCCCTTCGGATGGGAGCTGCATCCTCTCTGCCCGCGGTTTAACCACAGAGATTATTTGGTTGGGTGATGGTGGTGGCTGGTGGCTTCACCGTGCATGGAGCCGGGGTAGAAATTTTGGATATTTAGGAAATTTAGCAGAGAAAGGGTAAAGCTGAGACACGGGGAGCAATAGGTGGAGGGTCCTGAGCCTGTGAGGCTCCTCTGTGAGGAAGGAGGGGAGGAAGAGGGGAGGAAGGCTGCAGGAGCAGCCGTGAGATGGAGTGAGGAGTGAAGCAGCCACATGCAGAGGGATGGAGAGGGGACAGGGACAGGGACAAGGACGGTGCAGAGGGTTTCCATATGGCCATGGGGGGTTTGTTTTCCAGGCTCTCGGCCTGGAATGGTCTGGTCACCACAATCACTGAGCAGAGGGCAGCTGGAAAACACCGAGCAAAGGGGGTTTTGCACGAGCCAAAATGCCAGCTGCGTGTCTGGGACCCACCAAGCCAAGTGTCCATCAGTTGAGCTCGTTTAGGCTCCTCCTCAGCCTCAGCCACACACTTCCCACAAAAGCAGGTCCTTCAGACTTGGTTATGTCCCCCAAAACGCTGCCCCGTGTCCCTTTTTTTGACACCAGAGTCCTGAATGAGTCCAGACTCCTCCTCGCCTGGTTCTGCTCTCAGCCTTGGCATCTCCCTGGGGCAAACGAGGGCCCTCTGACCGCCACGGCCAAACCTGCTCCCTTCCTCTTCCTGAGCATCCTGCGGCTCCGGGCTGGTCCTTCGGGCTCTACAGGATTCAAACCCAGCTTTGCTGCCTACCCTGATGTCTAAAAAGGGGGAATTTCGCTGCTCCTGGCCCCTTTCCTGGAGACTGGCCTGGGTTTTGTTTCCTTACGGGGAGTTTTCACCAAAGCCCTGGACATCTGGAGGAGACTCATCACCTGAGCCCAAATTCCTAAAGGCGCCCACCTCCCTGTCTGCTTCAAATGGGCAGCTCTGGACACCTGCACTCCCCCATGAGCCCATGCCCGGCAAAACGCGCTTTGAAGAACCTTCTCACGGAGTCTCGGACGTGCGTGGGGAAGCTGGGAGCCGCATCCACCACCTGCGTCCGCGGGTCACCGCTCTGCGAAGCCAACCTGGATTTTTGAGGAGTTTTTCCTCTCTGAACATTCCCAGCCTGCGAACAAAGTGATATTCTGACTCTTTATTTTTCTATCGATAAACTTGATTGTCCTTTTCTTGCAAAACCCTTCAGCAATTAAAAAAAAAAAAAAAACAAACCAAGGAAGAAGAAGAAGAGGAAGAAGAAGACAAAGGGAGTTGATGTTTGACTGCTGGGCTATCACTTAAGTCCTTGTTCCTGTTTACTCAGGACTTATTAGAGCTCATTCAATGCCTATAGCATGGCTGGATCAATACCTGCTGGGAGCAAGAGAGATTCCGCTTGGCCACTGTAGCCCATGTTGCAGAATTGATCTGCTTGGCTGCTGCAATCTGAAAATCCATCTTTTTGCGCTCTCTGCCTCTCTCTCCGCCGCGGGTTGCTAAGCAACGGGGGCTCCTTTGGGCGGCCATTGGTCAAGCGGCGCGGCCGGGCTCCGTGGTCCTCCCCTGGTCACTTGGCCACTTTGGGTTGCAATTCCTCCTTCCAAGGATGGCTGCTGGCCGCGGGGAGGCGGGGAAAGGGCTAGGGAGGAGGGGAAGGGGTTGGGGGACGGCAAGAGGATGGACGGGGAGAAAAGGGAAATCGATATCACCTCACATTTAACCTTTCTTTAAAAAAAAAAAAAAAAAATCTTTGAGAAAACTATATTGACCCATTCCTTATCACTTTGTGCCACTGCAGCCTGCTCGAACGGGGGCTTCACTGCCTGCACACGTACTTCAGAAGCGCTTCTCCATCGCCTCTTTTTAGGGTAAATCGTGCCACCTTCTTTCCTCCTCCCCCTCGCTCTCACCTTGGCCGGGCACAAAGTTAGACCAGTTTAGCTAAAGGTGTGTTTTTAAACTGATTTCATTAAACCGGGGCAAAACCTTTGTGCGGATGTACTGAAATCAATGTAAACCCCATTTGCATCGATTTCGCTTCGCTTTGGTAAAGGAATCGAATTATACAAACCAATACCAACCTGCTTTAAAATGATTTAAGGGTGTCTACACAAGACCAATTTTGGCTTGCAATTTTGTGTGTGTGTACAAGACCCATCCCTTCTCCCCAAAGAGTCATTCATTAGGCAAATCTCACCGCCACAAAGCTCTGCGGCCTCCCCACCGGCGTCTTCTTCGCAGCCTCCAACAGCTTAACCCAAAACGTGGTGCCCAGGCTTAGCCAAGCCTCTCCCACCAGACGAGGACCAGGGGTGGGGCGGTTGTTCCTCGGATGCTGTAGAGTATTTACGCTGCTGATATCAACCCTGTTCTCCATCCATCCCACTATAGATCCATGCACCTCGTCTGTGTGCATGTCTTCTAACGATGCCTTTTACTCCAGTCCCTAGATGATGGCGCATCTACATACCAAGGTCTTTGTACAAGAGCTTCACAACCCTTATTTTGTCATTATCTTCACGAGGCCAAAGGACAGAAGGGTTAATACCAGGTCACAAGTGCTCACAAGTGGACGCTTTCCCTTGTGAGACGCCTACATGAAGTGGCCTCATTTCCATGAGTGCAAATCGGCTCCCTCAAAGCCAGGAAAAGCCACATTTCTCCAGGGCCATCAAAGCCAACCACTTCTATTAGCCACCACAAGAGGTAACTCACGTGCAAAGATGCTTCCCAGATGAAAAACATCAAGACCAGTGTTTGGAAGAAGGACCTCTGACCCCAACCCTCAGCCCTCGGTGCAGCCGGTTTAACTCCAGTTAATCTCAGGGTCCCCCACACTGGTCTGTCCGTATGATCACCAGGTCAGGTGTTCTCTGGGTCACCTCTTTGCTTAATTTTTGGGCCCAACGTACAACTCCAGGGCTCTCCATCGTAAAGTTTGAGGTCAGCCTGCAGTGGGGAAGCTCACTGACCCATTCCTGGTGGAAAGGAGCCAATGAGCATCAGCATTGGGTCTGGGTAGGCTAGGGCTCACCAACGGAGATGAGGAACTGGGCTAGGTGGGTTTTTGATCTGATCCCCAGATGCTGTGCACAGGTTGACGCACCCTCGTCAGGCCTTACGTCCTTCAGCCGAGGGTGATGAACCGAGCCAAGTCCTTTGCCACGAAGAATCGGCCTGAGGCTGCCACTACCATTTTCTCCTCTCCTGCAATTACCTTCTTGGATTTTCTTGTCCTACACTAATTTTTCAACTGGAGGAAGGCAGGACCCAAACCTTGGAGAAGAGGGACGACGACTCTAGAGACCTGTGGGTGTAAAACTCCGTTCTGGGAGCGTCTCAAGTCCTTCCCCACCGAGCAGAGATGGGGGATGCTCCAAAATTTTGAAAATCAGAAAAATGCCTCTTCATCAAAACGAATCCTTGTCCCACAGGAGCCAGCCGCTTCATTAAATCTCCCTTTTCAAGCATTTCATTGGCCACGTGAAAAGAGTGGGAGTCTTCAGATTGTCCTGGTTCAGCATTTTCCAAAAGAATCATTTTCCTTCCCCAGCCCCGTGTGATTTTATTTTTGTTTTAAAATCATGATTAATTCACACTAAAACAAAATTTGAAAAAGTGCCCGGGCTTAAATTTAGCTACAACTGTAAAGCTTGTCAAAACCCCTTGCTTTGATTGACGTCGTCTGTAATGGTTTGGATTTCTTTTTTTCCCATTTCTTGCTTTTTTTCCCTAAACGAAGAAATAAAAATTCTCACAGAAGGAGGAACCCATCTCCTCTCAGGTGCCAAAACTCTTCTCCACATTCCCAGGGGGGTTCAAGCGGGTATTTACAGGCTCTGATGAATAGCACTGCTTCCTCGAATCCGGGTGGCGCTTTCGTCTTCCTGCTGGGATTTTTTGGAGATTTGGGTTTATACACATGTTAATGGCTGCTGAACGATCACTTTACGAAGCAACGGGTCAACCCCTTACGAATCGTCTGCCCTGGGTTCTGCGAGGACTCCCCACGCCAAGAGGACGGCTCGAGAAGACCATTAACTGATTTTTTTTTTTGCTTTCACTTAGAGCTTGCAACATTGACGTGCCTGCTCGATATTTGACAAGCTCTCCGCCGGCCCCGAGAGCTGAGCAGCGTCTCGGGAAAATATTCCTGGTCTTCGCCACCACGGAAACTTTCGGGTTTGATGCTGAGGCGCAGCACCGCCGTGGGATGGATGCTCCCCTGCTCTCCGGGTGCCTCTCTCCCGTTCTCCGGGTCCGGCAGCTTCCGAACAGCTCTGTGGGATGGTTCAAACCCCAGCTCGAGCCCCTCGTGGTGTCCCCACGCCGGGCGGGACCGCGGCCATCCCTGCCGCAGCCTCCATGAGCCTTCCGGTCGCCACGCTGTCATCCAGAGCATCTCATAAGTTAAGAAAGTGCTGGTGAAGTGGAATTTGCCCAAGAAGGGACCCAGCTGCTGCCTCCAGCCAGGCCAGGTTTCGTGGGGCAGGTGGTGCAGATCTCCCTGGGCTTGGGCACCCGCGGCCAGGTTTGAGGTTGTGGCACGGGTCTGGCAGGAGGAGAAGGAGGTGACATCTCGGGGAGGACTCACCCTGGTCTCCTCCATTAAGACCACTCAGGGACCGCACCGTCTAACCGCCTGCTTGGCTTTGAGGTGGAGATCGAACGCAAACCCTCGGCTTTAGCATCCCTGCAAGGGCCAAGTGCCCAAATCCTTTCGGCCATTACCCCGTCTCCCCAACCACCTCCTCCTGACCGCCCCGAGGAGAATTTGGGCCACGCACATCACGTCATCTGAAGAGGCATGCTGAACCAGAGCCGGCAGCCGATCCCCTCAAAGGGTTCCCCTTGTCCTCAGGGATCGCAGGGCTGGAATTGCGGAGGATTCACCGGCTTTTTTTAATTCCCTGCTTGTTTTCCATCGAACATCTTCTGCCGACAAGGAGAGGGAGGAAGAGGAGGGGAGGCGAGCGAGAGGGAGGGGAAGTGGGGAGGGGGAGAGAGTCCATTGACAAAGTGAGGTTATTAATTTTTCAGAAAAGAAAATGCATTCTACATTTTGAGGAGAAATATTGATAAGTGCCTTAACGCTCCTTCATTTCTTTCCCTCTCTCTTTCTCGCTCTGGTTTTTGTTCTGCAGATCCTGTGTTTTCCTAAGCCCCTGTCCCCTCTGCCCCTGCACGCCTCTCCCCGAATTCTCTTTGAAGCTGCAGTTATTTGGGGAAGGAAACAGAAGCCCCCCCTTTCCCAAAACACTTAAATTTGATGCGTAATTAACAGGAGATGGGTGTTGAGAGAGGGTCTGCACCCAGTCGCTGCCACCAGCCTCCTCGCTTTCCCTGCTCAGGTCCCCACGGACATCGTAGTTCCTCTGAGTCTGTGATGCTTTTTCAGTTTCTTTTTATTCTTCGCTCTCTACTCCATCTTTTTTTTTAATTTTTTTTCCAGCCCTCTACATCTGCCTCTCTCTCCGCTTTCCCTTCGCATCACTTAACCCCCAGCCCCTGGCAGGGGTTTTCACCCACTGGCTCCGCTGGCCCCAAAGCTTCCCTGAAATGCCACGGCGAGGATTCCAGTGCCGGAGGGGAGAAGGAAGAGCTACGAAATAACCTCCACGGTCGGGTGACATGGGGTCTGTTTGTGCACCGGCTGGATAAATCAGCCAGAAGGCTCCGTGTCCGGAGCACGCGCGTGTGCGTTATCCCTTTGCACGCTACATAAATGAAGGGCAGGAAACAAAAACTTCATCCATTAAGGTGATGACAGGTATTTCCCTGTTCTTAGGCTGGGCCTAGTCAAGCGAAATGCTTAAGTACATGATTAATTTGAAGTCTAAGAGACTTAAGTACGTGCTGAAGTGTTCCGCAGCTCCGCACCTGACAACAGAGGTTTCTACAGCGCAATCGGCGCGCGGCGTGCTGCGGCGCTGCGCGGCTCTATGGATTACGGGCGCCATAAACAGCCGAGATATTCTGTTTAAACAGCCATTTGTTGACAAGACTGTTCTAAGCCCATCGAATCCCTAAGTGATAGATGCATGTTGTCTTTCCGAGTCTCATGCCGTATCGGCCATTGATTTTTTTCAGCCTGGATGCTAAGGTAACCTTTACCTGAGAGCTCCAGCAGAAAGCCATGGGCGCACGCTCGCTGGACCGGTCACTGTTTGCGCTGCTGGAGCCAGGACATGGCAAAGGCTGGGCTTTGCATCCCAGAGATTCGGCTTTGCATCCCGGAGATTCGGCTTTGCATCCCGAAGGCTGGGCTCTGCATCCATCCGTGTAGCAGGAGGCCGCCCTGCGCATCTTCAGGGGATGGGGTTGAAGGAGCGTGTCTGGCCGGGGTCACTCAGTGGGGACATTGGCCAAGGGATGCTTCCCCCCGTTTTCCAGGGTCTTGCTCCCACCCAAATGATGTCTCAGGCTTGTTTCTCGTCCCCAACCCACCAGGAGGGTGGTCACGCCAGGAGGAGCGGCGCCATCCTGCCATCCATCTCCCCGCTCAGCACCCCCGCTTCAGGAGACGTTTGTCCCCAGAGACCCACGGGTGCCCCGACAGCTCTGTCCCCACGCGAGCGCCGTGTCGGGACACCCTTCTTTGAGATCTGTTTTAATCACATTTATACAGTGTAACCAGGGGAAGGAATCTATCGACAGTCTGTCTTCACATTTCTGTCAATTCTTCCGGAGACATCATTAAATCCAAGAGTGGATCTTAATTTAACGTGTTAGCTAACGGGTTATTTAATTACTTTTCAATACCCCCCCCCCC
>WHYT01012855.1:0-10742 GCA_009806455.1 Tetrax tetrax
GGTCTGCTTCGGGGTGGCGGGCATGGTGGGGCTGACCGGCATGGCAGGGGTGCTTGCCTGTTCCCAAGCTCCTGGGCTGCTCTCTGGGGTAGGGTTCGTCCCTGTGTCCCTTGAGGTACCGGCAGTGATGGCCACAGCAGGGCTGAGGACAGTGGTGGCTGTGGGCAGGCTGTCCATGGCTGTGGCCACCACTGTGCTGGCCAAGGCCATTGGTGGCTGTGGGGTCACCTCCTCCGCCAGCCCCACCGGGGCAGTCGTGGTCTCTGGGGTGGGGGTCAGCCAGCTCACAGTGGTGGGGTCCGGTGTGGGCCCCGTGGACGTGGCAGGGGACAGGGGCACGGTGGCCGTGGCAGCTGCGTCGGCGGCCGGTGGGGTGGTGGGGTCGCTGCCGGGAGTGGGCGGCCAACCCACTGGGGAGGGCTTCCTCACGCCCTCGCCCGCCCTGCTGCTGGGCCTCAGCAGCTGGTCCTCGATCAGCAGGTCCACCGTGTTGTCCCCGCTGAACAGCTCATCCGCTGCCAGACACAGGCATGGGCGTCAGCCCTGCAGCGAGTGGGACCAGGTCCCCCACGGCCCCTCTCCACCCGCCCACCACTCTGCCTCCTCCAACTGCTTCTCTGGGCTGTCTTGGGCTAAACCCACGTGATTTTCCTCTTAGTTTCCAGACAAAGAAGGGCTGCCCGATCAGCAAGCCCATGTTTGGAGGTGGGTGAGACCCCATCGCAGCCATGCCCACCACCTCGGGCCAAGCGGAGCGAGAGGTGATTGGGGAGAGATTCAGTCCCACCGGCTCCCGGAGACAGGGCAGAAGGGAGATGGCCACAGCACCCTGCTGGACCCTACCCACAGCAGGTGCCTGACCCCGGGCATGGGGACCACTTGTGCTCCCCTGGTCACCACGGGTGCCCTTTGCTCCCCCCTCACGTCACGAGCCCACGCATGGCTGTGCCGGCCAACCTCGCTGCTGAGCCGGCTTTGCACAGAAAGGCCAGTTGCCTTGTTTGCCCATGCTGCCAGCCCCCGGGGGTCCTATTTCTTTAGCTACCAGGGATTTTTATTTTTTTTTTTTAATGGCTGCACACCCAACTCACGCTGCTCCTCGATGTCGTTCTCCAACTCGGTGGACTGGGCTTTGTAGTAGGTGACCCCTCGGATGACGGTGGGCTTGGAAGGAGGCCGGCTCCTCACCTGCAGCTTCCTCTGCAAGAGCTGCTCGGGCTTCCCATCCTCCGGGGAGAGGTGCAGCTCCGAGAGGGACTCCACAGAGTTGATCTGCTGGGAGATGGTTTCATCTTTCAGGAATCTTTCTTCATATTTGCCCTGGAAGAGACACAGGCGGTTGTTACAGGCCAGAATAGCCGTGGTTTGGAGGAGGGGGCAGCAGACGGGGGCGGCAGACCAGCATTGCCTCTGCCTGACCTTGGTGCAAACCCAGGGCTCGGTGCTCAGCCAGGGCCAGGCCACGGGGCAACTGCTCGCGTGCCCACCCACCAGGGACCGGTGCTGGCAGCCGAGCCGTAGCCAGTGTGCAGCACGCGCTGAGATTTGGTAGAGCGGAGAGGCCAAAGGCACCTTCCCAGCGGAGCCGGGAACCCCCCAGGGCAGGGACCGAGAGCTCCCTGTGGGGCAGCGACCAGTAACCCCGCCGAGAGGCAGCCGCCAGCAGCCGCAGCTCATGCCTGAAGGATTTCACGTCCCAAAAGGAAATCGGAAAGACAGCCCTGAAGGTTGAAGCAGAGCCCATTTGGCTGAGAAGGGGGGGCCCAGGGCTCTTGCACAGCCCCGCTGCAATTAAGAGCGAGAAAAAGGGGAACGTTGGGAAATGAGGTCAGCCGGGGTAATAAAAGCCCAGCGCTTCACTCTCCTGCCTGGCCGGGGCCGGCTCCTCACCGGCGGGCAGCAGACCCCCACTTGGGTCACGGCCTCGGGGCAGGGGGAGAGTGGCTGGGAACACTGCCGGACACCCTCTGCCACGGCCCCCACCCCAGGCAGAGCGCGCTGGTGCATCGTGGTCAGTGCTGTTTCCCCACCCGCTGTCCCCCGGCGCGTGCGTGGGACCCCACCCTTCTCCCCCACGGGGCTTGGGGAGCCCACTCCTATGCAGGACCCCCCCCCAGCTGCTCTCAATCCTGGGGGGGACCCAACATGCAGGCTGCCCTTGCCCCTTTGGAGCTGGAAATTATGCCATGACTGTTCCCCACCTCCCCAGACACCTCCTTTGCCCCTGGGGTGAAGGCAGGATGCTCCACAACCCAGTATGGACCAGAGCAGTGTCAGGCCACCCCACACCAAAACAGCAAAGGGTGTCAGGACACCCTGGGCGGGCCTGTTCCCAAAACACCCCTCTCTGGGGCGGCACAGAAACTGGGGAAGAGGATGTCCCCGTGCTAGGCAGGCCCCGCAGGGACCCCCATGGTCTGGGGCCAGGCACCGGAGCCAACGGGATGCCCAAATGTCTGCCCAAAGCGCACCAGGGCAGGAGCTGGGCGGGACGGGGTAATTGCCCAGGAAGGAGGGCGACAGGCTGTCCCTCCACCGAGCCCCCAAGCCCCACTAATCAAAGGCTCTGAGTTTCCCAGCGCTTCCCAGCCGGCCCCGCAATGACATCACTCTTTCCGAGCAGCACGGCCGCTGCTGACCTCGAAAACCAACAGCCCCGCAGGAAGGGGGGGAGGCCCGGGGAGCAGCCTGCTCCTGTTCCCTCCTACGTTGCGGCGGCAGCTGGGCTGTGCCGAGAGAAGCAGGCTGGAGCCAGAGGCAGGGAAACGGGGTCAGCTGAGCAGTGAAGAAAATAACCCCGGGTGGGTGGTGTGTGAGGGGCCACATCCAGGAGACGCCCTCCGGGCCAGCTCACGTCGCAGCAGCGATCGAGCCATGCAAGCCGCCGGGACGGCTGTACCTCTACGTGCATGTAGGCAGCCTCCGCGTCCCGCTGCAGCGAGCTCTCGAGGTCGGCGAGGCTGTTGGTGAGGAGGCTGGAACAGTTCTTCCCATCCCCACGGTGGAGATCCTGTGGATGCTCCTCTGTGTTGGCTTCTGCCCGGTGGCCTTCCTGTGTGAGGTTCTTGGACATGCCCTAAAAAAGCAAGAGGGAAAACTTTACCCTGGGTAAAGACAAGCGATGCTCCACAGCCCCTGAACCACGGAGCCAGGAAGGAAGCAAGGTCTGTGCTGCCAGCCTGGGCTCACAGCTGAGCTTCTCCATGGAGCTGCTAAGAAGGTGCTCCTGACCCCAGTGGGATCCAGAAACCCCATCCCGGGTGCGCACATCCCGGATTCAGTCTTTGCCATGGGGCCCCGTGGAGCACGAGAGTGGCTCTGAGGTTCCTCAACACTCATCTTCAGTCGCACTCACCACAGAAGGAAGAGGAGAAGACAAGCTAAAATGTCTTAAGTCCCCACTTTGCGTCCTTTGCCTGTGGTAGCGAGTTCATCTCCCATTTATTCATTCCTAGCAGGGTCCCATCCTGGCTGGTCACTCTCTGCCTGACCCCTGAGGCAAGTCCTGGAGGTCGGCATCCCACTTCTCCAGTTTGGAGCAAGGGAAGCACAAGCTTTCCCAGCTGCCTGCGAGCTTCAGACACAAGGGCACCCGGCAGGGCTTTGGGATGCAGCACTGGGCTCTTCTCCCCATCCTGCCCCACTGCCTGGCCGTGCAGCCCTCAGGGACTGCTCGGCACCATCACCCTCCTGGCAGCCAAACCCCTTTGCCCTTCTCAGTCCCCCTACCACAGGCACACCTCTCCGAGGGGATGTTGCAGTCTCCGCTCATGGCTTCTTGGCCTTTTGCATCTTAAATGGCAACTGCTTTGTGTAGATGGCACATCAATCAAAGCATTTTTGCACGGAGACTGGGGGCGGTTCCCCCCGATCCTTCATTTTCAATCTGTCCTGCCATTAATTTCTCCTAAAACCCACCATGACCTCCATCTGTGACCTCAAAAATCACCAGCTGATACAACAGCTGCAAGCAAAGGGCAAAGCAGAGAAGCTGCCTCACTAGAGAAGGTGCCAACTCTGCGGACCGAGTGTGTGGGGGTTCATTCCCTCAACCAGCACTGTTTGTGTAAAACACCTTGTTATACTGGGAACAACTCCTGACAGCGTCTCATCTCTGCAAGAATATCATCCTGAGCTCGGTTAACCCCCAACCCCCTCCATGGGTATCTGAACTCACAGCCTTTACCCAGGAACTGTCGCAGTTTTATCATGCAATTTTAAGGCTGAGCCAAATAACGCATGGAATTTTCAGCAAGGGTTTAGGAATGGGGGATCTCTGCTAGGAGCAGAAGCAGCTTCAACACTCTTCTCCTTTTGGGAGGACAGCCTATTCCGACAGCCTTGCGCCCTTATTGCTTATTCTGTGTGATGTTTGGCTTGTGACCTGCTTCGGGATAAAACCTGACCCCCTTGAGCAGGGAGGCACCGCTAAAGCCTGGCCTGAGATGCTGCCTGGGGCGGCTCAGCTGCTTTGCCGGAGAGCAGCTGCCAAAAGCACACCCGCCTGGGAGGCCAGTGCTTTGAAGCCACGCCAGGCTCTTGTTCAGCATCTCAGCTGTCCATTGTATCAGATCCTGTGGCTGATGAAGGGTGTGATCCTCCTCCTCCCAACAGGAATTTACATGCTAAGCCAGCAGCAGGAAGCATTTTACACCTGCTGCCTGCACCAGCTCTGCCCTGCCGCAGCGGTGCTGGGACATCTCCATCCAGCCCCGACCACTCCTGTCCTTATCCATCCTGTCTGTGTGCCTACGGACAGCTTCAGCTGCTCATTACATGATCCTGCAGCCTGGCTTCTGGGCAATTAGAGACCCAAATCTGTTAATTCCCCACTCCTGCGCCAGTCACTGCTCCATCTCTGGCCAAACTACTTTAGCCAGACCGAACTTTTCCACCCATCTGCCTCACTGCGAGCAGAGCAGCCACACCACAAGATCACCCTGACATGCCTGGACAGAGAAGGTAGCACCAGCACCGCTCGTGCTGAACCCCTGCGCAGGACAGGGCCACTTGGGTACCAAAGAGGAGCACAGCGATACCCCCACCTGAAGTAATCACCTGTGTCATTTGTCACCACCCAAACTCCTAACACCATACCTTAGCCTCTGACCCCACCATCAGCAGGGTCTTTGAGGAATCTGCACTCCCTCCTCCCTGACCCGATGGGCTGCGTCACTCTGGTCTGACCCATTTAAAGGTGACAATGTCTAACAGCACCATTTTCATAGAATCACAGATCGGTTTGGGTTGGAAGGGACCTTGAAGCCCATCCAGTCCAACTCCCCTGCAAGGAGCAGAGACATCTCCAACCAGCTCAGGTTGCTCAGTCAGCTAGTTTCAGGACAACATAAATTCGCAGACCACAGATCCACAAGTGATGAGGGTTGTCCTCTCCATCATCCCTAACCCAGCCAGCTGTGGATGTTGAACAGGAGCAGGCCATCGGTCTGTCCTCATGGGGCCCTTTGCGTTCACTCTGCCACCATACCAGCTCCTCGCTCCTCTCCCCTAATTACCAAAGACTTGGCGGGAAACCCAAGTGACAACTGGAGAATATGCTAAGCTGCAGGAAGAGGGTGGGATTGCAAACAAACAAAAAAAAAAAAAACCATTGCTGCTTTATTATTTCTAGACCTCAAAACCCCTTTTTCCACATTTTGGGTCAATCATCGTGCTTGGAAGCCCAGAGTCCCTCCCCAGTCAAGCACTCTCCCCTTGGTTGTCTCCTTCCTGACCCCGCGACAGAGCACGCCGTGCCTTCCCGACACACTTTGCAAGTGGAATTTTTGGCTTTACAAATCATGGCCTCTCGGCTCCTGGCTGCAGACAAACGGGATTGCTCCGCTCCGACAAGAATGTGAAATTACCGTCCCAGATACGGACCACGGGAGAAAACGCCAGTATTTAATCTGGCAACCTGTTGCTACATAGCTGAGCGCAGCTTAGCACACTGCAAACCCTACGTTGTGCTGGCCAGAGGAGTATTAAACTCTATGGAAGTGAAAATTATCTCACTGGAAGTCTCCTCTTAAAAAAAAAAGGAAGGTACTTTATCTACCTTTTTAGCAGTGTTGAGGGTTCAGCTCTTTTTTAACACACACCAAGGTGTTCCTTGGCCCTTCAGGAATCTGACCGCCTTGGCTACCAGCAGTCCGGCCGAGGGGACCCCAGCACTGACCCCAAACCCCTCACCCCCACATCAACCCGCACAGCAGAAAAGCACCAAGTTGAGAGCAACTATTGCAGATGTAAAATGGAGAAGAGGAAAAAATTAACAGCAGGCGAGCCTAGTCTGGTCTAGTTTGGACAGCCTAGTCTGACCCAGTTTAGTTCCAGCCAAACAGCTAATTAGCACTCCTTCCAAAAGGAACAAGGCTCTGAACGCACCGAAGGTCCCAAATATTTGATTTGAGGCAACAGCCCTGAAAGAGAGCGGGACTCGTCTTACCTCCTCGAGCTTTTCCACCCGCCCCACCAGCTTGGTTGTGACCGAGTGCAGCTTCAGGAGGTCCAAGCCGTAGAAGGCGCTTTCCAGCATCTCGACGATGGAGGCCAGCTGCGAGGCAAAGGGAGCACACCACGTCAGTCGGAGGTGCCTGCCATAAAGCACCTTGCCTGGTTTCTGCAGCCACGGGGAGTGCATATGTCTGAGCACAGGAAGTTTCTTAAAATGCAAGTTTTTCCTTGTACAGCCCTGCCCTGCTTGCCAGCTCTGGGCAAGCGCTCTCAGGCTCCCAAAGGCTTAGTGACTCCCAGTGATGTGACTGGCCACAAAAAGAGGCAACAAGCGAATGGCAGCTCACGTAAAAGTGAGTTTGAGATCAGAGTCTGAGCTTGTGCCATCCCATGTTTTCATTTTTTTCCTGGAACAAGAAGAAACTTGTTTAAAAGTTTAAAAATGTTCACAAATGCAAGAGTGAAGCAACCAAAATTCAGTGCCAGCCTGGGTACGAGTTCACTTCCCTGGATAACAATTTTATCAGAGGGATGCTGCCTTCTCCTTCAACCCCCAATTTCAGCGCTGCGCTGGATTTAACTCACCCCTTCCTGCAGCAGGAAGGGTGCATCCCCACGTCCTGCCCACCACTGGCCCCTGCTCCCTGATTCTGGGGATCTGGACAGCAATACCCTCGTCCCGTGCCTCACCCTATTCCTGCTGCTCACTCCGCAGAGGACAGGCACGGGCTCTTGGCATGAGCTCCTGGACCATTCCCTGCCTCCGCTCCCGCACGGGCCCGCTCCCTCCAGTCCCGCGTGGACAGCATGGCACTGCCGACTGCTCAGCCCCAACGGCCAGGAAGGATTTTTCAACACACCAGATTTACTACCAGGTGGTGAAATTCTCTCCCAGCAGCTACGCACTGGTCAACAGAACTCTATAAATGTGGGAGCAGAACAGGCAACACTGCTGGCAGCACTCTGAGTTTCCATCCCGGCCTCTGCAGTCTCCCTGTGGAGCTGACAGCAAAGGAAAGATTTTTTTGTTTTGTTTTTGGGCCAGATAAAATGGCAGCATTAAGGACTGCTTTATGGCTACACATCCACGTTCCACCAAGAACTGGACAGAGAGGACCGGCACAACACGCACAACCTGCCAGACAGTCGCAGGAGACATGCGCTTTCCCTCCGCGCTGGATAATTTCCATCAGTGCACAAAGGTCACAGACTTCATAAACCTCCTTCCAAATCTTTCTGAACGCAGGCTCCTCGCACAGACCCCCGTTCGACCGCGTCAGGGTGCCCCAGGGGTACCCCTGCTCTCTCGCCTCGTCCACTCGCTTCCTCACTCTTCCCTCGTGTGGGGTACCCAGGGCTGTTGACTCACAGCCTGGTAAAACACAAGGGGCGCAGAGCACGAATCCACGTGCGTCCCGCGGCTGGGCCGGGCAAGGATGATGCTCATGGGACCAGACTCCTCACGAGTCACCTAAGAGCTGGAGCTGTGTCCTCTCCTGCCTCCTGGCCTCTCCCACAAGAGGCAGCTGTTCCCAGGAGGGACTCGGCAAGAGTGCAAGCCTGTTTTCACGGCTCCTGAGGTTTAACTTTCTGAGCAAAGGAAAAAAAAAAAACCCATGCGTGTGTATATTTGGATAAACCTTGTGGAATTGTTTGGCCACGGATCCTTGCGAAATAAGCGGGGGAGCCTGGGCCAGTTCCTAGAGGACAAGCTTTCACACCACGGCTGGCTGCGAGCAGCTCCCCGGTGGGAAGAGGCAGCCAGAGCCAAGGGCACAGCTCACCACACCACGCCACGCCGCTCCTCCCAGAGCCCACGTGGAGCCACTGGTGGAGGAGCTCTGCCCACCGCCGGGCAAGGGACCTCAGGGTGGCTGCAGGACCCCAGGGAGCATCCCCTCCACTAACCACCAAGAGCTCACAGCTCCTCATCCAAGGTCAAGCAGGACATCCTGGCTTCTGAGGATGAGGTACCACTAAACCACTCCAGACTGGGACTCCTCCTTCCCTGAAGTGATGGATTATCTGCCTGCGCCTGTTTATCTTCCTAGCTGTAGGGGAGCTTGGACAAGAAGCTGCTAACTGTCTGCGGTCGGACAAGACGAAACACATCCTTGAGCTCCAAATTAATTAGAATGAACCTATGGCAGCAGCCCAGCAGCACCTTGTGCACTGCCTGCCTTCCCACCTGAGTGGGGGTACGTCCCATCACCACCCACACCAGTGCCACCAGCACTCGACCTCCTGCTCTGGGGACTCTCCAGGGCTGGGCCAAGCCAGCGATCCTTTGAGGGGGATTTCTGCTGCCCTATGCCAGTAAGAAACTGGGAAACTCATAGGCTCTGGTGCCAGCTCTAGACCAGCGAAAGCAAGCATCCAAGAAAAGTCAAAAGTAGTTAGGACAAACACTGCTGCATATGGAAAAGAGGCATGTATTACTAAAAGAGATAAAATACTCAATAGCATAGAAGTGTCAACACTTAACACAACAAAACCCGTCCTGTCAGCTGTGTAACACACCCTCACGCTGATGTATCAGTGGCTCTCGGCCCAGGGAAGCCCAACCAGCTTCTCGCGTGGATCCTCAGGAGCCCCGCTCTGCCATGGGAAGGAGACCCAGCATCTGCTGAGCGGCGCAGAACCATGTCCCTGGGGACACTCAGTGCTGGACAAAGGGCAGGGAGCAGCCCTGTCCCTCCTGGGCTTCCAGCGCAGGCAGCCGCGGCGGATCGCAGGCAGATGAATGAGTGAATCATCGCCTGCAGCTGCTTGAACCAATCCCTTCAGCTGGGCTTGATTTTTGCATAAAACATGGAGATATAAAAGTAACTACAATATTTATTTTTTTTTTTAAGGAAAAAAAGGGGTTTTTTTTTAGAAAAAGCCCCAAAAGAAAAGGCTTCAGGAGATCTCCCCCCTGCCAAAAGAGCCCTCAGCGCAAGCTGCTCTCCTACCTTCAGGTCGCCGCTCTCCGCCTCCCGCAGCTTCTTCAGCCTGAAGTCCCCCTCGCAAGGGTTGAGCGCCGAGGGGGGGGCCACACAGGCACACTTGCAGCTGGGTCCCGATGTGATGGTTTCCACCGTGTAAAAGTCCTCCGCTCTGAAAGCGCCTTCGTCAATCCTTTGGCAGGCGCCACGGCCCAGGGGTCTGACCAGGCATTTGCACCGGCAGTCGGAGCCTTCGGACACTGCCTTCACCTTGTCGTAGTCGCCTAACAGCTGACCACAGGTCACCAGGAGTGAGCAAACTTCGCAAACTTCTCATCCTCAGCTTGCCCAGCAAGGGACAAAGACACCCTCAACCTCGAGGTCCGGGCAAGGAGACTTTGGGCACCCTGAACCTCGAGGAAACGGCTTTTCCAAAATTTGCCGACCAAGACGTTTTCTGGAGAGCGCGGAGCTTTCTGATCCCTACCTCCAAGGGGAGTAACAACTGACTTCTCCCGACAGAGTATTTTTTTTGCATGAAATGGACCTAGCTGCTTTGAATTTTGAATATGAACCCCATCCTGCTGTCTTTTAATGCTCCGTGTCCAGTGCACCCAATAAGTCACCCGCTGCCCTGAGCAAGGCTTCTTTACACAGGCAAACAGGGTACAGTTGGGCTGGCAGGGCGACTGGAAGCCCCCCTATAAGCAGTGTAACCTGGTGGTGAAACCATATTTCTGATTAGCCCCATACAATGCCAGGAATTTCCTTTACGGAGATTCGCAGACAGCGCTTCTGAAAGCCCAGGCACAAAAATAACTTTGGTGGTATGTTTCCAATAGTCTCCCCGTTAGCCGTTTCCGAGGGCAGATCACAGCGCGGTCTGATCGGCCAAATCTAACAGAAACCTCCACCGCATCCCACTGGCAGGGAAAAAGGCCGGATCCTGGATCCCTCCCCTCTGCACACAAAGAGGCCCCACCAATTCTCCTCTCAGGGACTCCCCGGTTTTCTGAGCCCCCCCTCTCCCAGGGAAATGGTAGGATGGAGGCTGTCAACTGCTCCCCGCTGGGTTCCAGTGAGTTCACTGCACCCCAGGCAATAAAACTCCTTGCAGCCGCACTCGCCCAGCGCTGCCGGGCGTGCACATCCAGCATCACCCGGGGTGTGTCCAGCATCGCTCGGGGTGTGCCCAGCATCACCTGGGGTGCGCGCAGCATCCCCCATCATCACCCAGGGTGCACCCAGCATCCCCCAGCATCACCCGGAGTGCGCCCAGCATCCTCCCCGCACTGCCCAGCCCCACGCCACGGGTACTCAGCACCCCCAGCACCCTCTGAGGTACCCAGCATCCCCCCC
>WHYT01012855.1:10762-42687 GCA_009806455.1 Tetrax tetrax
CCTCCCCTCCCCTCCCCTCCCCTCCCTCCGGGGCGGGGCCGGGGCGGGCGGTGCTTCCCACCTGCGGCGGGGGGCTCCCCGCAGCTCAAAGCTGCCCCCCTGGGAAAGGGAAAGCCCTTATCCCGGGGGAAAGGGGCGAGAGGGCCGCGGGGATTTGGGCACCGTCTGCCCGAAGCAGGTCACGGTGTGGTCCCCGCTCGTGGGGCATCTCTGAGAGGGCTGCATCCCATCTTCCCAAAACACCCACATCGCCCATCTGCACCGGGCGAACCTGTGCATCCCACTCCTGCGGTTTGCCAGGGAGCCGGAGAGGGACGGAAATCCATCCTTACGGCCTGCTTCCCTCATTTTCCACCACCCTGGCCCCCATCCTCCGCCCGCTTTGGGCCACGGGGAAGCCATCCTGGTAGCCCAGCACACCGCACCTGCGGCTCTCCAGCAACGCTGCACGCACCGGGGCGGTACAAGCTGTTCACTTTTTGAAGCCAGGCTCCCAGCCACCGCAGCCGACCTCGGTGCGCTTACTGGAATTTAGGCTGACGCCAGTGGGGGAAGGGGCCACGCTCTGGCAGCCCTGGATCTTTCTGCACCTCCCGCCAAACGGAAAAGTCCTGGATGCGCTGTTCCCAGGGAAAGCGCAGGCACAGCATCCTCTGCTGCGTGGGTGTCTGGACCTCGCCAATCCGTGGCAAAAGCTGAGATTCCCTCAGAAATGCGTGGATGGCCACCAAACACGCGCCAGCACCACGCCCCAGGTACGGCACAGGCTCGCGTTTACCTCCAGGGAGACGCCGCAGGCACAGCGGGTGGCAGGAGGGGCCGCGTGAAGCTCTCGCTGAAGCAAGGCCGCACACCAGCGAAACACCCCCAGTCCTTAACACGCACGTCTCCCAAACCCACCCCAAACCCAGTGCCTGCAGCCCTGGTCAGGGCATCGCTCTAGGGAGGCTCTGGCTCTCACATCCCATCGCTCTCTCTCCCAGGGGCGGACTTGAGGTATGGAGCTGCCGGACACAAAGAAAACATCTTGTGTGAGAGAGGAAGTGGCTGTGGCACAGGGGACAGCAGAAGTTGCTGGCTCCAGGGCCAGGACCGCAGGCTTCATGTGGCACGGCACCATTTCTCCCCCAGCCTCCCTGGGATGCAAAGCCCTTGGAGAAGGCAATGTGTGCTTGCAGCCCAGACAGCTAATTGCACCCCAGGGTCCATCAAAAAAAAGCATGATGGGCACGTCAAGGAAGGGGATTCTCCTCCTCTACTCTGCTCTGGTGAGACCCCACCTGCAGTACTGCGTCCAGCTCTGGAGCCCCCAACATAAGAAGAATGTGGACTTGTTGGAGAGAGTCCAGAGGAGGCCACAAAGATGACCAGAGGGCTGGAGCACCTCTCCTGTGGGGACAGTCTGGGAGAGTTGGAGATGTGCAGCCTGGAAAAGAGGAGGCTCCGGGAGACCTTAGAGTGGCCTTCCAGTACCTAAAGGGGGCCTACAGGAAAGACGGGGAGAAACGCTTTAGCAGGGCCTGTTGTGACAGGACAAGGGGTAATGGTTTTAAAATAGAGGGAGGTAGATTCAGGCTGGACATAAGGATTTACACTGAAGGTGATGGAACACTGGAACAGGTTGCCCAAAAGGGTGGTGGATGCCCCATCCCTGGAAACGTTCAAGGCCAGGTTGGACCGGGACTCCAAGCAACCTGATCTGGTTGGAGATGTCCCTGCTCCTTGCAGGGGGGTTGGACTGGATGGCCTTGAATGGTCCCTTCCAACCCAAACCATTCTGTGACTCTATCAGGGGGCAGGGACAAGTCCCTGCAGCGAGGCTGAGCACAACAGAGCAGGAGAGGGAGCATCCAGGGAGGATGGGAGGACAAGGACAGCCAACCTTTGGGTGACTGGAGAGTGAAGGCTTTCCCAAAAGCATCCCCAAACCAGCCTCTCTCAAGGATAAAACGTCCCTCAGGCACTGCTTCTTCACTCCTGTTTCCACTGCTCAGTGCTGACAGCAGCTGAGCTTCCCCGTGGGGCAGCCACCCCATCTGTTGGCACAGGCTGCCCTGAGGCTGAAAGACCAGGGCTTCCAGACCCCCCAGCTCCTGCCCTGTGGGCCCCCCGGGAGATCCCATCTGGCTCTGGGCGCCAGACCCCCAAGCAGATGTGTCGCTGTCAGGGCAGCAGCGAGAGCCGCCCCGAGAGGTCCCCCAAGCAGCACCTAAAACTTTTAAAGCCTTTTTCTAACGATCACTTTCAAAGGCTGGAAAAAGGAGGAAAAAAAATAAACCACAGTATTTCAAGATAAAAAGGAAGGATAGCATGTATTACTGACATCCTTTGTCAATCTGGCCATTTGAAATGGCCTCAAGTTGCAGCAGGGGAGGTTTAGGTTCGGTATTAGGAAAAATGTTTTTACTGAAAGAGTGGTCAGGCACTGGAACAGGCTGCCCAAGGAAGTGGTGGAGTCCCATCCCTGGAGATGTTCAAAAAACAGGTAGATGGGGCACTTTGGGACATGGTTTAGTAGGCATGGTGGTGTTGAGTTGACGGTTGGACTTGATGATCTTAGAGGTCTTTTCCAACCATAATGATTCTATGATTTCTTTTCTTCATAAGGGGAAGGAAGCCTTTCTGGCGGTATTTAGCTTGGGTTAAAGACAAGCTTAAGCCTGTCCTCTGGGGGCAAGAGGAGACAGCGAGAGGCAGTCTGGGTTCACTGCGGTCACCTCTAAAGTCTGAACATTCCCCCTTCAAGAAAAAAAAACCCAAGACCAACCCACAGAGAGAGGAGGAGAGCAGAGCCAGCAAGCGCTGCTCTGGCGTTTGTGTCTTGCTGAAGAAGGCTGGCCCAGGCCCTGCGTCCCCAGCCCTGGCCCCATTCCGCGACGCGCAGCACCACCCCGTGGCATCCGCTCGCTAAAATTCCACGGGGCCCCGTCCTTCCCATCTCCTGTTAAGCTGCTCTCCTTTCACGCAGCCTTGTCAGACTCTGTTTTGAGCAACGTTTGCTATTTCGTTTTCTCTTGTCCCAGAGAGCAAAGGAGGCGGGGTGGTACAGAGAGCAGGGGGAAGGAACGACTGAGTGCCCCCGGCTGTGGGGAATCCTGAAGGTGGTGGTGGTGGGGGGTGAAATACCTACTACAGCCCAGGGCCAGAGCACAGCAAAGTTCAAGATGCTCATCTAAAAGCAATCAAGAAGCCATGCTTAATTAGTTGCCAGAACAAGGAGCCAAATACTGCTGTAGGATGCTGTGGGGATCAAGTACACCAAGTTGAAGAGACAGCCAGCCACTGACTCCTTCCCTGCGGAGAAGAAATGACACCAGAAATGGGAGAGGGTCCTCTGGCCCCAGGGGCGTTCAGGACACAGCTGAATGAAGCCACAGCACCCAGATCTGGTGCTGGGACAGGCTTTATTGCATTTCAGTAAAGGTCCACATAAGCACACCCCAATCTGCCTCACAACTCTGAACAGCCACAGCCCTAGGCAAGGAAGCACCACTCCAGAACGGCCGACCCCGTCCCAAAGTCAGGCCAAAACACAGTACAGCACCTTCCCATCCACATGGGACAAGATGCTCAAAACCAACAGAGGGTGGGAAGAAAGAAGGAACAGGAGAAGGAAGCCCAAAGAGGTGGTTAACAGCTCTCCCGTGGCAGGAGAGAAGGGACCCCACACCTCCTAGGGACATGCAGGCTTATCGGGCAAGGCAACAGAAACAAAACTCCCTCCCAGCCCTCTGAGCGCAAAGCAGCCAGCTATTGGAGTGAAAAGACCACTGCAGCAAAGACAAGTCAGTTCCAGGCATTTATTCACCGCAGCATCTGAAGTACACCAGGTACGTGCTGAAGCTCCCCAGACAGACAACAGGAAGAACAATTAGTGCAGTAAAATTATATGAAAGAACAATTAAATAGACAAAACAACGGGATAACCTCTCACTCTTGCTAGAAACAAGAGTGGATGAGCCCTGAACCTAGGTTAACATCAACAGCTTTAGTCTTTCCAGCCAGTTGTGGTTGGGACATACGTGGCCCGGCACCCAGGGGACGGCACAGCATCCGTCCTCACAGCTGAGGCAAGGGGTGCCCTTCTCAGGCCAGGTCTTCGGCAGCCTGGCTTCAGATGCCGTGCAGAGCCTGACTTCCAGTAAGGGTCAATCTTGTCAAGCATGTCTGGAGAGCTGGCCCCAGCTTTGGTGGACAAATGCAGAGCAGCTCTTCTCAAGATCAGAGCCTTCAAGTATCTCAGGATCAGCCACAGGTAATGCATTCGAGCCGTCTAAAAAGACTGGTAGAGCCAAGACGCAGGGCAGCACCCCAGACTATTGCCTTTCCTGCACTAGCCGGATTTAAACCACAGGGTTTGGGGCCGTTCCTGACCTGTGCACAGATCAGTCATGCTTTCGCAAGACGCTGCTTTGCAACTGCGTTTAGACAGTCTCCACCTAGTCTAGGCCTCCAATTTTATGCCAGAAAAAAAGTCTCATACCAAGCAGACCAAGTATTTCTTTTCAGTTTTAACACTTCCATTTGCAGGAACCTTCTGTCGAGAAGGAAGATGGGGTCTCAAACCATGTGGCTGCAGAACAGCAGGCATCGAAAGTAGCACCAGAATGAAGAAAGCCCACGTTACCGATATGAGACTGGCTTTATTTAATCTAGGAGATCACTGTACTTCTCTAAAGTTTGCTTCTCCAGTTCCAACAGCTTTTGGTACAATTTCTCGGCAGTTTCTTCATCCACGTGAATCTGGAAGACAGTAAGAACAGTACTGCGAGACCATCACCTTGGTGGCAGCCAGCACAGATGCTGAGGGCTGCTCTGGAGAAAGCAGGCTGCATCTCCAGAATTTCTACATTCGCAGAGAGGCAACTGAAGGGATCTATCACCAGGGCACCAGCCAGAATGTATTGTGGGAAAGCATCGTCACACACTCATCCTGTTCTGATCGTTGCCTCCATTGCCATCCAGACTCCATCGCAGATAACCCCACATCCTCCTTGCTGCTCACCATTCAACCTGCATCTTCTGTTTCCACCCCAGCCACGGGACACCCTTGGCACCAACCCTTCCACACAAGGCAGCTGGCAGAGCCCTACCCAAATTCCCAGAGCAGGAGGCTGCTGCTCTGTTTACCTTTCTGGGCTCTACGTAGTTCTTCCCCAGTCCAGAAGTACAGCTGTGGTATTTGACAAGCGCGTCCAGGTACTCCGGCTTCTGTTTGAACAGCCACAGCTAGGAAGAACAGCACAAACGCGTACAAGTCTAGCGCACGCGGCCCCGGCCGGGCCTGCAGTTCACGTGGCTACACTAAAGCAGTTCACATGGCTAAACTTGCTCACTACTGTTGTTGAGACACACCGTGCCCTGTGTTACCCACCTCCGGGGGTGGCGGGAGGAACGGTGTTTTTCCAAAATCATTTATTTTACAGGCATAAAACGTCACCTGGTGGACCAGCCCTCGTCACAGCTGGTCCCCCAGCACTCACTGCTGTATGCTGTTCTGGGGTAAATACAGCACTCTTTGTCTGAGCCTGGAAGAGCTACCCAGAAGGAAGGAATATTAAAATCAAGTCTTGAGCTACTTACAAGAGCTTCTGCTCCATTATACGGTGTCAGAGTGTAAGTTTTGGCAAAAAAGCGGATCTGAGGGGAAAAGAAGTACAAGACAGAATCTGTATTTTGGCTCAGAGCTTTCTTTGTCAAGATCTCCGCAGCCCAGCCACACCAGATCATCTACCTGAGGTAGAAACGCTTCTCAAAGTTGACTACAGGTAACGCTGCACTAACGGATCTCTGTATGACCACAAACTCTGGTCTCTGGAGCCACCCATGGGATCAGCAAGCCTCGCTCGGTGCCCCTACACAGAGCTGGCCCTCCCAAAGCAAGAGGCAAGGCATATTGCCTGGTGGGCACCTCTTCTGGAACGGTCTTGAGAGCGCATCAGGCAGGAGGCAGAGAGGATCTGCGGTACCGCCCGCCCTGAGGACAAGCGAGGTGGCATCGCCTGTCCAGGCGGCCAGGAGAAACGCGATCTGTCAGAATCAGCTGCTGCCAGCTGAACCCTGGCTCTACATATGGTGCTGGTCCAGCACTCCAAGGTGGGGGGCAGTAAGAGGAACCCTGCTTGGAAATTAGGGCCCCAATGTGCCAAAGGGGTTTGCAGCAGGGCCAGCCGGCCCAGTCCGACAGAGGGAAGAGCTATCGAGCAGCACGGGCAGCAATGAGCCAGGGGCACACTGCAGATCACTTGTGGTGACGTGCATTGCTGCAGAGCTACCTCAACCCTAAACTCCCCCAAACCAGCCAGGAGATCCACTTACCAACCACATGATGGGCATCAGCAGCTTCCACAGGAAAACGGGCAAAATTCGGTATGTCATGTTAGTCATTACGAGACCAGGACAAACGACACTGGAATACAGACCCTGCAGAGAAGAAACCGAGTCGGTTTGCAAATATACAAGAATTAGTTTAAGAATGGACAACACCCCATTCCTTCAAGTACTTCTCAGCAAGGAAACAAAGGTGAGTACAGAGACCAGGTAATAGCAGATACTCTCCTCTCTGAAACTACCAGAAGCAAGGAGTGATTAGATGTAGTAATTTCTGAGGTGTCCCAAGTTGGAGATGTTAAATCTGTGGCCGTTACGAGCCTATGAGACGGCAGGCGTGGCCTCCCCACACATCACAACTTTGCCTTGCAGCTGACATGCAGCTCGGCAGCAACGGGAGTCACCCCACAAACTCCAGCTCGCTCAGACCAAAGGCTACCTCACCTTTAAGAGAGAAGAGCTCAGCCTTCCAGGACTAAGCTATTTTCTCCTGAAGTATTTCCAAAGAGCGTAATCTCTGTCACCAGGCTAGGGCTGCAGCTTGCCAATGAAATCTGGCAATCCCCCGTGACGGCAGGCTGCTCGTACATCTTAGCGTGGCAAGTTGGCGTACCAGCACGGACTCATTGGGAGAGATGGCAGAGCTTGTGCCTCAAGTGCGTGCAAGCAAAGCTCCCTGAGTAGCCCCGTTCCGACAGGGCTGGAAACAGAAGCAGCTCCTTGCTCTTTAAGACCAGTCCTTTGGTCTAAGTGGACAGCTAGAGCTTGCAAGGTAGGGATCGCTCCTAAGAATGCCTGCCTTTTTTTTGTTTTTAACACGAGATGAGATGAGATGGTACAAGAACCCCAGAAGCAACCTCTCTAGTGGGTTCTCCACCACCCACACCACCAGTTCCACCTCAGCTGTGTTTAACTCTTACATATGCATAAAGGAACATATCCGATTGCTCCAGATGCTCCAGATTAATGCAACCAGGTAACAACAATGAAATGATAGTGGTAAATAGCAGGAGCTCACTAGGTTTCTTCAGACGCAACCACCCCATTGTCACCTGTTTATTATATTTCCTGTTCAGAACCACACTTGTCAGGTCAGTAGCATATTTGGAGGAACTGTATGATTCCTGCCCCTTGGCATGCTGATAGTCGGCGAGGCTGAAGGCAGACTCCCTGGCATTGCTGGAAGAGGTCCAGATCAGTCGTGAAGGCCTTTCATTACCGCAGAGTAGGGGCTCAAGCTGACGAATCTGCAAAAGCATCGTTAACTTATTTAACTACCCACTGACTAACTAGAGCAGCCTTGAGATCATATTAACTCTTGCAACGATGGCTATCACCATTTATTCCTGTTCTACAAAGCCCGATCATTCCTCGTCTGTCGGGCTGCAGCCTGCATCGGCATCTGAACCCGTAAGACAGAACGGTACCACCAGTACCGTGCCAGCCACCAGACCGAGGGCTCGATCCTTAAAGGCAGCCTCACCAGGATAAAGTGTCCAAAGAGGTTGGTAGCAAACACCTCCTGCAGCCCGTCTCCGTTGAGCCTGTCCGTCTGGGTCATTATGCCTTCCGCAGTGGTCAGCATGTGGAGCACTTTCCTGGAAGCCAAGGACAAGAGTTAGGGAGGAACAGCACCAGGAGGCACCTACTACTTCCGTCCTTTGGAAGCATCCACCACCTCCCAGGCTCCACACACACTCTCTGGTTTCCACCTCAAACACTGCCGTTAATCCACAAAAAAAATGGCTGGAAAAAGTTTGCTGAGTATCCCAGCCTCTTTATTTGCAAGTGCCTCAATATCGACTAGACCAGAGAAGACTCATCCCTTCCTTCACCACTCAAAACAAAAAATAAATGAAAAGTATTGCTTTTCCACTTCACATTCAGGTAACAAAATCAAGCTCCAGCGTGGAACTAAGCCCTAGGGCCTGACCTAACGTGGACAAGGAAAGCAGTCTAGTATCTATGCTCAACACCCCAACCGCTGTACCAGGCTCCACACAAGTCACTTTGCGCCCCAGGCCCACTTCCCCAGGATGCTTACACCCAGGCTGCTTGTAGCACAAGCGCCAGCGCATGGCTGCACAAAATACCGCGATCCACAGCCGAGGACAACCACAAAAACCTACAGTGGAGCCAGCAAGAGCCGACCTCACCTTCCCAGTGCCATGCCAAGGCGTGTTGCACTCGACCAGGCGTCGCGTGAACCCTCGCCCCTACGCCACAGGGATCAGTGGGGGCGCAAGGTAGCTCAGAGCAACCCCCGGCACTTCAGCCAGCTGCCAAGCCCAGCCAACCCCACCCAACTCGACTGCCAAGCTCACCCAACCACATCCCACTCTGGTGCCAAGCCCACCCAACCCCACTCCACCTGATTGTCAAGCCCATCTAACCCCACTCCACCCGACTGCCAAGCCCACTCAACTCCACCCAACTGGACTGCCAAGCCCACCCAACTCCACTCCACTCCATGCCACACGAGGCCATGCATCCCATGGGGATGGCCTCAGTGTTGGGCTGGGGAAGGGAAGTAGGGTCTTCAGCCCCAGATCCATGGTGTGACATGGCCCATGGTGGGCCTGCCAGCACCACCACATTGCCCACCAAGCTACGGATTAGACCCCCCCCTCCCCCAAAACAGCTCCTACCCCGTAAGGAGACCATGCCAGAGGGCCTTGAAGTTCACGTGTGGGTTAGGCATGATGCCGGCGTTGAGATAGACAAAGTCCAAGTGCTGAAACCTGCGTGGGGAAGGAAAAAACACGGCAGTGAGAGGGTGGACACGGCGTGGGGGTGATGAGGGGGGGGCGGTTTGGTGATCCGGTACCTGCGGCGGAGCTCACGGGCAGCCCGTAGGACGGAAGCCAGGTCACCAAGGTCCACTTCCACGCTAGAAACACGAGCGGCCGGGTGGGATGCCAGGAGGAGGTCTCGGGTGGCTTGGCTCTTTTGGGCGCTGCGGCAGGTGATGCAGAGGTGGATGCGGCCATCGCCATCCTCATCCTCTTCTTCCAGCAGCCGCCGGCACAGGGCCAGCCCCACGCCGCTGTAACGGGACGGTGTCAGGTAACAACGCTGAAGCGGGGTTGGGGCGGGCCGGGCCGGGCCGGGACAAGCCGGGACAAGCCCGTCCCGCCCCAACCCCGCTTAATTTACCCCGGTTCCCTGCCGCTCACCCGCTCGCACCGGTCACCAGCACCACTCGCTCCATGGCGTCCGCCTCCTCCCCACGCGTGACGGCCCCGCCCCGCCCCGCCCCGCCCCGCCAATCGGTACGGGCGCAGGAGGCAGGGCCGGCGCGGGCGGTGGCGTGATGGTGGGGCGAGGCGAGGGGGCGGGGCGTGCCGGGGACGGCCACGCCCCTCCCGGGGAGCCGGCCACGCCCCTGCCGAGCAGGCCACGCCCACTCAGCGAGGCACTCGGGTTCCCCCTGCTGCCCTTGCCTGGCCTTGCCTTGCTTGGTCTTGCTTGGCTGGGGTTGGCCTTGCCTTGCTTGGTCTTGCTTGGCTGGGGTTGGCCTTGCCTTGCTTGGTCTTGCTTGGCTGGGGTTGGCTTTGCCTGGCCTGGCCTGGCCCTGCTTGGTCTGGGTGCGCAGAGCCCGATGGAGATCTCGTGTGTGGCCTTGCTCCCTCGTGTCACAGCTGGAGCAGGGGACGGACACACCAGCCCCCTGTACCTCCCTGGGCAGTGGGGCTGCTCCTCTGGCACCGTAACTTGTTGTTCAGCCTGCGAGCATGCAGTCCCTCATGTGTGGACACCAGCCAGCCCCTGCTCAGAGCACAGCCCCCTACCCTATTCCAGGCCCACCATCCCACCTCGGTCTCTGCTGGTGGGCGTCTCTGGTCATGGACGCCGAGCCTGGGAGCACCCTCTCTACCACCTACAGAGACGGGTAACCAGTGTGGGTCAACCCGTGTCCTTCCTCCACCTCTTGCACCATCACCTGTGTGCACCCCCCCCACACCCCAAGCCCAGGTGGCACCTTGGGCCCACGTTGCAGACCCAAAGCCCCCTGTACCATCCCCATAGAGGAGACGAGACCCCCATCCAAACTGCCATGATGAAACCACGCGACCAGATTCACGTAGCGAGTGTCTCTTCAGCGGGTTTGCCCCTATATATATAGGTGCATCTATCGAACATATACAGGCCGTAGCGATAGCATACTGGAAACCACGCCACGCGCGACTCAATGGTGCTGAACTAACGCGTACGAAAGTATGGCAGGGTCCATGTCCCCTCTGAGAACAAAGTTCCTCCTGTCCAGCCGCAGGAGGGTCTGATTTTGGGGCACGACGGGTAAGTCTGCTGCCATGTCTGGGGGGGCGGGGGGTGCGGCGGCACACAGCTTTGGTGCCTTCCCAAGCGTGCTCATGGAGCTGCCAGATCCGGGAGGGACCACCCGGTGCCGGGCCATCACAGGATGCTCAGGGTGCCAAGGGTCCAGCCCAGGCGCTTCAGCCCAGCCGCGAGCCCCGGGCCAAGAGCCCAGTCTGCCTGCCGCTGCGTGCCCACGGGCTGTCGCGGGCTTGGGCGTCGGGCAGCAGGCGTCGAAAACTCTGCTGTGGGCCTTCCTCTCGCGGCAGGTGAAAACGTGAGTTTAAGCCTGGGAGAGGAGAACCTGGAGATTTCCCCTTGGAGGTGAAAGGTGCTCACATCCCGCTGCAGGGCATCCGAAATGCGTTTCTTGGGCAGTACGAGCATGTCTGGAGTGGCCGTGGTCAGAGAGAGGAGGTCCCCTCGATGTGTCTCTCGCTGCGGCTGCCATGTCGGCTGACGCGGAGGAGCCGTGGTCGAGTGTGCCGCCTGCTCCAGCAGCCGGGATTGCTGTCAGGCTTCTCCCTGTGCAACAGGGGCTTCCTTCCCCTCCACGTGGCATGTCCAAAGCACAAAATGTCCGGAGATTTTTTTTATTTTCGCCCTGTAATTTCACAGCCCACTGTGAGCTAGAGGCAACTCCCGGCTCCTCCTTGAGCAGGTACCGGCTGCCGGATGCTCCCTTCCCCAGGCGCCTGCTGCACGCACGGGCCAGGATCCTCCTCATGGAGAAAGTCTGGCTGATGTTCCTCCTCTCCGACCAAGGGGAGAGAAGGTGCTCTGTCCCGGTCATCGTCACTAGAACCCACTGCATCAATAAATAACTGTCACCTCAGCCCTCATCGCTCCCGGGCTCGGGTCAGCCAGAGAGCCGGGGCGGGGGGTCCGAGTCGTCCCGCGCTGTGGCTCTCCTTGCCGCCCTTGAGTTTTTTCTCACTGTACGACGAGAACAAGACCCGCCGCCCGGGTTTTATCATTAAGTTCGAGTGAAGTGGCTTCAGTTTGCGTATGGGGCTCCTCTGGGGACGGGAAGGGACGGGGACCGGGCTAGGGAGGAGCGAAGGGTCATTCTTCGCTGGCCGACTCCTGGAGAAGGCGATGGATGTCCTGGAAGGAGGGACGATCTTTAGTGTCCCGTCTCCAGCAGCTGAGCATTAGCTTATAGACTGAGTCGGGGCAAAGCGCAGGCTGGGGAAGGTAGGTCTTCAAAACAAAAGGCAAGGATGACAAAAGGTGAGAGTTACTGCCACAAGGCACACCGCTGCCCATCCCGTCCTGTCCCATCCCGTCCCACTCCTACCTGCCGGCCCTGGTCCCGGAAAAACTCGCCAGTGTTTTCGATGACCTGCTCGTCAGACAGCTGGGAGTAGGGCTGCTCCCGGCAGAGCGTGAAGGTCTCCCACAGCGTCACACCGAAGGCCCACACGTCGCTGGCCGTTGTGAACTTGCCCTGGCCGGAGGGGAGCAGAGCAGGGTCGGGCTCAGGCATTACCCCATCCTGCTCTGTAAGCCCTACATGCTCAGGGTTCAAAACATCTTTCTGGGTGTTTCAGCTTCCAGATCTGGGCCCAGAGGGGAGCTCGGTCCTGCAGACTTGATCCCTGCCCAGGGATGGAGCCTGGCCAGCTCTGGGTCTGGCTTGCAGCCGCTGCTCTGAGAGCTGGGGCTCAGTAAGCACCCAGCGCCCTGCAAAGGTGAAAACAACCCTGCATGCTCTCCCACATCTGACCATGGCCAGGAGAGGATGTCCAGTGTCCTCCTCAAATGCTGGGCACCAAAGATCACCGTAGTCCCCCCAGCCTGCCTGGGAAAGCTGCTACCAGTCCCGCTTTCTGCACGCTTCATCCTCCAAGCTGGGCTTCAGGGAGGAGAGACTTCCCTGTTCCCTTCTGCACCCTTCAGCCCAAGGAAAAAAGACTGCAAACTGCCCCCCAGGACCCCCCCATCATCCATCCGAGGACACTCCAGCACCCGCGTACCAGCAGGATGCTCTCCCAGGACATCCAGCGGATGGGGAGCACCGCCCGCCCCTGGATGCGGTAGTAGTCCCCGCTGTAGAGATTCCTGCTCATGCCGAAGTCGGCTATCTTGATGGTGTAGTGCTTCCCCACCAGGCAGTTGCGTGTGGCCAGGTCTCGGTGGACGAAGTTGAGGGAGGAGAGGTACTTCATCCCGGAGGCGATCTGGGTGGCCATGAACCGCAGGTCGCTGTAGCTGCCGGGGTGGGGGGAACGACAAAGGAGGAGGACTGAGGCTCTGGGGCAGGATGGCAGCTGGGGCGGGGGTGAGGGGCACAGCCCCGAGCGGGGCACCCAACATCCCAGCAGGGTGCCTAGAACCTGCCAGCCCCTCCCCATCCCGGGCAGCGCTACCTGACAGTGGGCGCGGGGCCGGCGGGGGGGCTGCCGGCCTGCTGGCGGGACAGGAACTGGTTGAGGTCTCCGTTCTCCATGTACTCAGTGATCATGCACAGTGGGTCATCCGTGATGCACACTGCCAGCAGCCGGATGATGTTGGGGTCCTTCAGCCGCGACATAATCTTGATTTCCTTCAGAAAATCATTCCTTTCCGGAACAGAAACCACACGGATGGGATAGACAGACCCAGAGGGTCACAGAAGCGCACACGGACTGGCCGAGCATGCCACCTGCCCGCCCAAGCCTTGTGAGGGACCCGCAGGTCCCCTCCCTGGGACTGGTGGCATGAGGGGTTGCTTGGGGCTGACCTGCGAATGGCTGCATGTCCACCCCCCTGACCCCATACCTGGCATTCTTGTTGGCATCTGCTCGCAGCATCTTCACGGCCACCAGCACGGGGTGGTTGGAGCTGGCATCCAAGCCCTCCAGGGCAAAGTCCTTGCCCGTGAACTTCTCCATCCCCTCCACTTCGCAGAGGTGAACCTGAAGGGGGGCAAGGGGCAGGGGTTGCCTCCGCTGACCAACAGCCACCCCTGGGCCCTGCAAACCAGGAAGGTCCAGCTCCCTCTCACCTCCCCAAACTGGCCTTCCCCCAGCTTCTCCTTGAAGGTCAGCAGCTTCCTGGGGAACTCCTCGACGGCCACGTCCTTGCCGGAGAGCAGGTCCATGGTGAGTGCCGGCACGGAGTAGGTGTTGCCACCCGTCACGCCCTGCAGGTTCACGATGTCGGCCTCGGCGTAGTGGGGGACACCCTCGGGGACACTGGCCTGGGACGGCTTCACGGGGCCGCTGCAGCCTGGGAGGGGGACAGTAGGGACAGCCCTGCCATGGGTGTCCTGCCGGGGGGGCTGCAGCAGGGTCCACGCATGGTAGATAGCTCTAAGCACATAGGGTGTCCCAGCTCTCACCCGTGTCTTCCTCCCCTGGGGCGAACTCCGGCAGCTTGCGGATCAGGCGGGAGGGCTCCTGGTAGTCAGGTCCCAGGGGGAAGATGCGGTCGTAGGTGGAGTTGGACTCCTGCTCGCTGGAGGAGGAGGAGCGGTTGTGGTTGAACATGCTGGATTCGCTGGGCAGGGAGAGGCTGACGGTCATTTCGTCATCCAGCATCCTCCGCGACGCCTGCAAGAGGGGGGCAAGGGAGGAAAGCTGGGACAGGGGGTCCCTGCAACACCGATGGGACGGGGTTTCCTGTGCTCCATGGCAAGCCCACCCTCTCTGGTGCCCCATTCAGGGCTGCAGCACCCACCTGCGGAAGATGTTTGTCCTCTTGTGCCCCCCTCCCTCCTATTGTCAGCCTACCACCCCGAGGCACCTTGCTGGCCACTCCATGCTCACCCACCTTCTCCAGCATCTTCTGCCAAAACTGCCGCCACAGTATGATGACAATGATGGCCACCAGGATGAAGATGATTGCCACCAGGCACCCGATCAGGATGCGTGTGTTGCTGTCATCTACCTTGAGCGTGGGGTCTGGTGGGAGAAGCAGACGGCGAGACCCGGTCACACTGAGGCATGGGGAGACCCCCTGCATCTTTCCACCATCAAATGGGGCAGAGCGAGACCATGTCCCCACCCAGCTCAGGGTGAGGCGCTTTTCCACGCCTTACCGTAAGTGGTGGGGACCACGGGCACCTCGGGGGGGGGCGCCGAGTTGTTGTACATGGCTGCGTCTGACAAGAGAGAAGAGAAGACCATCAGGGTGGGGGGCATGGGTGTCCCTCAGCCCCACTCCCTCCTTGAAACCCCATTCCAGGAGGGTCCGGTCCCTGCCAGAGCTTGTGGCAGCGGGTACCTGACTGGAAGGTGATCTCACTGAACATCATCCAGGCATCGGCAAAGTAGTACTGGCACTTGATGGCACTGGCCATGCGGTGAAGCAGGGGCACGGTGACGAAGCGGGCGCTGGGGTTGACATCATCCAGCACCAGCACCGAGGAGATGGCGCTGGGCTCCCACTCGCTGGCATCGGCACGGAAGTAGCACTGCACCTCCTTGAAGATCTTCACCCCTTTGGCAAACATGTTGTTGCAGTGGACCTGTGGGGCAGCCCGTCAGCACGGCCATGGCAGGGGACGGGGACAGGGGACACGATGGGAGGGAGCGTGCGGACCTTCATGGCAGTGAAGTTCCTGATGCGGTCGAACTCGAAGGTGATCTCCACGTAGCCGCCGGCGGTGCTCTCGTTGCGCCAGCCCACGTAGTCGTAGCCCGGCCAGACGTGGTACTCGTGGGTCTGCGTGAAGTCGTCCAGCCCCGACACCCCGTCCGTCAGCTGGCCCAGGCCCTCGGTCATGCTGGCACGCGCGAGGAGGAGAAAGGCAGCATGACTCTTGCCAACCCCTCAAACCTGCCAGTGCCCGGCACCCCCCCAGCAGGAGCTCCTTGCGGCCCACAGGAAATTTGGGAAGGGTTTCTGTTGTGCTTCTTGAAATTCTCTCTGGAAAAGTCTGCAGGACACTGACCATGCAGCACACTTAGTGTAAATCCAAAAGAAAGGCTGGAAGTGCTGCCCCCGTCATCTTGTCCCCGCCACCACGTGCAGCCTCCCAGAGCTGGCCACATCCCCCGCTTCAGGAAGATCCCGAGTATTTGGTGTGCTGAGGATCACCCCCATCCCCTCCTGCCCAGCACGGCGCTCGCCGCCTGCGGAAGCTCGCCCCGATCCTCACCTGTACCCGAACGCCCCGTCGTACACTGAGTCGTTCAGGTAGATGACGGTGCCCCCGGGAAGGACGAGCTGCTGCCCGGCTGGCGCGTTGTAGGACACCAATCCATCTGCAGGGAGCGGAGGGTGAGCAGCTGCCCGTGCTGGACACCCCGCTGCCAGCCAGCCCCGCCAGCCCCAGGGCACAGCCGGGCTCTGGGGACACAGGGGAGGGCGCAGGACCGTGCCACCCACCCAGCCAGACGCAGCCGTACAGCTCCACGCGCAGGCAGACGTTCATGGAGTGGTCGGTGACAGGGATGAAGCGGACGAAGCGGGCGATGAGGGGCGGCTCCAGGTCCTTGAGGACGATGTCGTAGGGGTTGGTGTTTCCATCCAGCACCTGGGGAGAAGGGACAAACACAGTGGGGACGGGCAGGCACAGCCCCCACCCGGTACAGCCCTTGCCTGCCTCCTCACCTGCTTCCCGTGCCGGTTCCTCCAGGAGATCCAGCGCGTACCGTCCCGGCTGTAGTTGATCTTATACATGGGAGCAAACTCGTTGCCGTGGCCCCCAGCGTGGCGCCCCTGGGTGCCCACCAGCGTGATGAAGTGCAGGGCACGCAGGTCGATCTGCAGGAATTCCTTCAGGTCGTCGGGCTCCACCGGGATCTCGGGGCACCAAGCGCCGTCACCATCCTCTGAGTCCAGCCTGCAAACCCAGAGCAGAGGAGCCGTTCGCTGGTGGCCAAAGCTGGCCCCCGTGCCCCGCTTCTGTCCTTCCGTGGCAGCCCAGACCCTGCTGTGGCTGTCGCGGGGGGGTCCCCCCACTCACCGTCCGTACTTGGCAGCTGTGGACTCAGACCACTGGCTGGAGGCTGAGATGTCCTCGTCAGGAATGTGCCCGCCTGACATTCCCAAGGGATACCGGCACACCGCTGCAACGAGATCAGCAGGGTGCTGAGCAGGGATCCCTCCTCGGCTGAGATATGCGCCAAAATATGGCATGGTGCTGCTGGGGCTGAGGCACATCCATGGGTGCTGCAGCTGGGCAGCTCAGGAGCAGCACTCTCCATCCCTCTGGCTTACTGAGTGGGGATGAAGTGTAACGGGATGGTCCTGCGTGGGCAGACACCTGCCTGGGCAAATGGAGCCACCAGCAGATGCCAGACCAGCTCGAAGCAAATCCAGGAGCAAGGGGAAGGACACTCCAAAGGCTGCTGGACGCACCCGGTCCCCGTCCCTGGAGATCCCTTCGGCCTTGCTGGCAAAAATTTCAGCTGCGGTGGAGGGAGAGCCTGCAGGGCTGGCACTGCCATCCCCACGCTCCTCATCCTGGGAGCACCAAGAGGGCTCACTCCAGAGCCCAAATAACCCACCCGCAGCAAGCTGTGCTCGGCCGTGCCACCCCAGCTGCCTGGGGAACAAGTGACAAAGGCGGGCGCTCGCCATCCCCACTGGCTCCATGGCTCCCACCGCCAGCCCTACTCCTGCCCCGGCCACGAGTGGAAAAGTACTCGGGGCAGCGAGCACGCTGCATCCCTGAGCGGCAGCCGGCTCCCCTGACACCGCATCCACGCTGCTTCCCAGGAGTTATTTTTTCACACCCGGCTGCCAAGAGAGCTGCTGAAAGGCCGGCTTGTTTGCCCGTGTTTACTGTCTGGCCGCTGGCTCCAGCCCACAGCGCTCCCTCTGCACGCCGCCCCGAGCGAACGCCCGCACCGAGGCAGCAGGGCCCGGGCGAGGGTGCAGTGCTGGGGCCACCTCCTGCCCCCACGGCCTCCCGGCTCTCCGGGTGTTGCGCTGGCAAGGAACCTGCGGCCAAGCGTGCGGTGCTGCCTGGCAACTGGTTCCTGTCCGGGGTTACCGCACCACGGTATCTCCTGTATCTTCAGCATGGGCGTTGGCATAGTGGGGAGCATCCCTTCTTGTCTCCAGCTCTCCCACTTACTGTGCTCTGTGGAGTGCGGCTCCCACTGAATTCCCATGGAATTCTTGCCGAACATGAATCCAGCCCAGCTCCTTTGGCCCTAGGTAACGACCACGCTGGCCAGGCAAAGCCAAAGCCACCCACCCTGCATGACTGCAGAAGGATTGCTTCCCCGAGACCCAGCAAACTCTTCCCAGGGATGCAAGAAGCCTTTGAAAGGACCTGTTACAGGAGTTTCCCTTGGGAAACCCCGATGCGCTTTAAGGAGCCCGGGCTCTGCGTCCATCCCCGCGGCGCAGGAAGGGGCCTTGGCCCTGCAGAAACCACCATTTGAGCATGTTTCTCTTGCCGATGGTCGGCGCAGTGTTGTGGTTTCTGAGCAGAAGCCAAGCACCTGGTCAAGCCACTTTACTAAAACCAACCTTGGTTTGCTGAAAAAAAAACACCAAAAAAAAAAAGCATGTCCCGACGGCAGCGAACAATACCCTGGCACCTTGCCTTCTGCGCACCACAGCCTTGAAACAGAGCAGCCCCGATGAGATAGAGATGATGGAGAGCCCAGGGTTTTGCCCGTGCCCCAGCGCCCCACCAGCCTGTCGGTGCCAGGACAGGCGCCTGTGGAGGATGCTGCCCGTGTCACCGGCGGTGGCTGAGCCATGAGCAGGACAGCAGTGTGCCCAGGCAGGCGGGGGTTAAGGGGCCATCACACAAGTGCTCCAGGAAAAGCCCAGGAACGGTGGAGAGTCCAAGACTGGATGCCCAGGGAAACGCATCTCACAGACCTTCCAGGTGCCTGGTGAGACAGCTCACTTACCGGGGTTGACCTGGGCTCTCGCATCCCGCGGGACATGCAGCAGCAGCAGCAGCAGCGGCAGGGCTGGTCTGCGGGTGGCCAGCATGTCAGCAGTCCTGCAGAGACAGAGCCAGGACTGGTCACGCCAAGGGTTTCCCCTGCTCCACACCCTGTGTCCCCCACCTCAGCCTCAGAGGAGGAGCAGAGACCCAAGCCTCACGTCTGTGACGGTGGTCAAAGTGGTCCCAGTGTCCCATCCCCTCTGCCACCACCTCCTGGGAGCCACAGCATCGCCGTGCCGCACCGACGTGGGTAAGGTGGCCCTGCCGTGTCCCTGGAGCCGGCCGTGTGAAACGGCCACAGGACCCACACGCATCTCCCAGGGCTCCGCTCCATTCGGGGCCAGCACCATCCGGCTCCAGCGACGGGCAGAAAGGCTCCGTCTGGGCCGCCCGCCCTTGGATGGCTTTGAAAGCAAGACGTTGCACAACCCCACCACGTAACGAAATAATAGCATGTTGCCAGGCATGGTTTCCCTGCCTTCTGGCTCGGGAGAGATAGTATAATAAATAGTATTTATTGTGATGGTTCTCCAGGGCAGAGCGGATCTCGGGGACGTGGGTGACACAGAGAGGTGGGACAGAGGGTACGGGAGCCAGCTTGCACCCGCTGCCTCTCGGGGAGCATGGGATAGGGCTGGAGGGGACCTGGAAAGGGCTCAGGCTGCGGCAAGGGAAGAAAAAGGGCCAGGGCAGCTCGGAGCAGGGTGCGGCCCAAAGGACAAGGGGATCCCCCTGGCCCCAGCCCCCAGGAGATGCCTGCACACTGAGTCAGCGCCGCCACCGCTTCGCAGGGCAGCGGCCGTCAGCTGCGGTGCCCACGCGCCTCTGGGGAACCACCGTGGGGCACGGCCCCACAGCAGGGGAGGCACCGGGGACACCCCTAATGTCACTGGTCCTGCCCCAGGCTCCCCCTCCCTTTATTTACCAAAGGGACACTTGTCCTCCCGGGACAACCCTTCAGGCAACCACTGGATGCAGATTAGTCCTCTTTTTTACTAAAAAAAAAGGGCTATTTTAATCTGGTTTATGTGGACACTTCACCTTTGCAACTTCTTAACCTTGGGGCTGAAGGACCCATAGTTCCTGCCCAAATGGGACACCAGCCTCGGCATCTGCTTGTGTCCCTGTCTGTTCCCATCTGAGAAAGTTTAGTTAGTGGCAACAAACTCTGCTGCAACGGAGGCGCGCGCGAGGCCCCTGTGTTTGATGATGGCCAGTTCCCCCAACATTAAAAATCTCAATTTCCTTCTGCATTCCAAAAAACATCCAGGGATATTTTTTTTTTCCCCCCGCTGTTCTATCAGGCTGAGTAAACTCTTTAAGCATCAGGATACCAGATGCCATAATCTCCCTCAGGGAACGCATTTACATTTCGTTGGATATAGGGAAATTATCCCCACGCAGCCGTTGTGAAGCGCTCGTCACTCCTCGGCGGAGCGAGGCCGGGGGACAGCGGGGAGACAGTGACTCTGGGGGTTAAGGGACGCGCGGTCCAAGCAGCCGAGCAGTGTTGGCAACCCAGCTGGAAACCATTTCTGCTCCGCCAGCCCTGCAAAGGGGATGGCTTTGCAACACTTTGTCTGAAAAACATTTGCTGAAAATTTTCAATCACTGGAAATTTTTAGCGCAGAAAGTTTTTGGAGTTCCTCCCTGGCGCCGCCTGGGCTTGAGAGCTTCCCTCGGCTGCTGCTTTTTTTTTTCTCCTCCCTTTTTCATTTTCCCTGCTTCTTATTCTACTGAAATGACCGGCGAAAATTAGCCAGGAAAAAAAAAATGAAATCCACGTTTGTTTAGAGACAAACCCCACCCGAGCCAAACCCCCAGGCCCCAGCTGGTGAAGTCCCCAGCACCGCTCAGCCTCAGCCTCTGTGGGGAGGGGGCTGGAACCCAAACACACGCCAGGTCCTGGACGTGGGTCTCCCATCGCAGATCCCCAGGTCCCGTGTGGGGATGATGGTGGGCGCGTGGGACATGTCGAGGCCACTCTGGAGGGAACATCCCTGAGCAGGGAGCGACTCAGCTCCCACAACCCCGGGCCGTGACCCAAGGCGCAGGGTGTTTTAGTAAAGGGGCTGAGGACCCCCACCCCAGTTGACACTACAGTCCCCAGCATGCTGTGCCGCAGCCGCAGCCTCGACGGGAGGGCAGTGCAGCATGCCGGGACACGTAGTCCTCCTCCCTTCCAAAAAATGCCATTTTAGACCTTCTCTGGGCTGGATGCAGCCCCATTTTCTGTGGCAGCAAGCGGCTCCCCAGCCGCCGGCTGGCCGGCTCAGCCGGTGCATCGCCAGCCGTACGGGGTGCGAGGAGCATCCAGCACATCCCGGCGGCTGCTGGCTGCCCTGGAGAGACCTGCCAGCCCCATGGCCCATGGTCGTGGGGCCTGGGGACATGGCCCTGCGGGTGCTGCACCCAGCAAGCGCTCCCCACCAGCCAAAAACTTGCAACTCTCCTCCCTGTTCCGTGCCACGGTGTGCGGTCAGCCTGCCACAGTGCTCGGCATCACCGCACTGCGGTGCAGGGCTAGGAAGCCACAAGCAGGTCCCCAGCACCAGGATGGGGGGCAGGATGGTCAGGACCAGATCGGTGGCTCTGTGTCCCCTCCGCAGTGTGAGCTGGTGCCTGGCTGGGGGACACTGGGGCCTCTCTGGGCTGGCCGGCACCGCCGCCGGCTCTGCCAGCAGACACACAGGCTGGAGCCAAGGAGGGACGCTGGGAAACACTGGCTGGACACGAGCCATGGGGGCAAACGCTGGCAGTTGGAGCGAAAATAGAGACAAGGGGCCAAATGTCACCTCCCCAGCTGGGGACAGTGCCCCACTGACGCCCCAGTCCCTTCCCAGGCAGACCTGCTCCCCAGCCCCTCTGCCTGGGCTCCACCGCGGAGCACAGCGGACTCCGCATCCCCCCAAAATTCCAAGCTTGGAGGGGGACAAACACCTCCCCACGCACCCAAGAGCGACTCACCAGAGTGGGAAGGTGGCGGTGGGCAGGCGGGCTCCTCGCCCGGGGAGCCAGGCGAGGAGCGAACTTCCCCGGGCTGATGCAAGATGCCTCTGGGAGCGCGTTCACATTCTGCAGATTCCTGGGAGCCGGCCAGAAATCCCACAATCCTACATCTTGCACATTTGGTTTCAATTAGGGAGCAGAGAGGGGGAGCCAGTCACCAATCTAGGCTGGCTTTTCAGCGGAGGTTATTTTCCTCGGCCCGAGGGAATGTGTGCAAAGCTATAATTTACAGCAAAACCCATTCATAGTGCGAGAGAAAAAAATTAAAAAAAAAAAATAATCCCCACGGCCAGCAAGGGAACTTAAAGCAATAGGCAGCATTTTGCTTTCCGGCACTCGTCCCTGCAGCCATAGGATGGCACATGTGTCTGGGACCCTCCTCCTGCACCATGGGGTGAAGGGGCCAGAGGCATGACACCCCCAAAATGCAGGTGATGGAGGTGGCTGATGAGGCCCCATTGCTGTCCCACTCCGGGTCCCTGGTGGGAAGGGTGCCGGGCTCCCACACGGGCACACGTGGCCAGGACACCGGCCAGAGAGCCAACCTGCCCCGGCACGTGGCACGGAAGCAGCGCTCCGGCTCCCCAAGCCACATGCTGAGGTCGTGGGTTTACATCATTTCCAGGCACTAGCTTGGCACCGCGGCCACCGACTACGCAACATGGCAGGGAGAAAATAATAATAATCGGCTTACATTAATTTTTGTACAATAGTTAAAAACACAATTAAAAAAATAAATCAACATTCTTTCACACTAGTGTTTCTGGCTGTACTTTATGCCAGCACCCACCGTAGGAGGGAAGGAACACCCCTGGCAGCAGGCCAGCAGTTCTCAAAAAGCACTCCTGCCCCATGGGGCACCCCGCGCTGGAGCGGGCACCTTCCCGAGGGCAGCAGCTGTGCTCCTAAACGCCCCACCAAACTCCCAGCCGGCCCGCTCTCCAGACAAGCCAGCGGAGTCCCAGGCAGGGAGAGCTATCCACCGCCTGGTAGGATGCCAGTGAGGCGCCCGGGGATCATCACCGTTTTCAGCGCGCGGGGGCTGTGGCCGGAGGAGCACCCCAGGGGCGATGCGGGCAAGGCAGAGCGCCACAGCCGCCTCCGGGCAGGCAGGGAGCAGGTTAGCGAGGTGCCTGCCGCAGGGCTCTGCGCCACGCAAGGGGGAAGCCCTCGCCCGCACACAGCCTGCCCTACGTGCGCGCCGGCACAAACACCGCACAGCTCCGCTCTGCCTCGCTCGCCTCTTGCTACCTGGAACTGGCGCTCAAATAACTCGGCGGCAGCCAGCGCTGAGTCGCTCCAACCCAGGACCTCATGCAAAGGTGTTGGTGTGCAAACACAGCCAAAATGCCAAGGCAAACACCTCCCCTTCCCAGCGCCCACGGAGCCAGTGGGAGCACGATCCCCCTGGGCTCACCGTGCAGCCCCTCACTCCTGGGGCCACGTGCATCCCTCCAAGGTGTGCCACATTGTGCTCCGGCTCCAAGGAGGAGCAGCTTCAGGGGTGCCCTCCTGCTCCCCAGGGAGCAAAGATGCCCCTTCCCTAGGGAGGCTGCTCCCAGGGCTCTGCAGAGCTGGCGGGCAGGGGGAGGCGGTGGTGCAGACCACCCGCAGCACTCCGCACCGGCTCCTTGCATCCGCTCTGGCCCCTGTCCCGGGCTGTCTCTCCTGGGACCCGCAGCCGCCAGCCTGCCTCGGCCACACGCAGCCCAGCTGGCCCGCAGCAAGCCACCAGCAGCCATGGCACCGGTCGGGACCCCCCGCACGGCCCCCGTTTCCCCAAGCGCTCAGCTGAGCCACCTTGGCACTCAGTGACTTCCCCCAGGGGAGCAATTCGAGCCCCATTTCCAGCCCTGCAAGGGAAAATCCCTCCCCAGGCAGTTGCAGAGCCGTGGGTGGCCGTGCCCCCAGCACCAGGGGCTGCAGTGGGACTCAGGAGCAGGAGAGGAGCTGGCGGAGCACCATCTCCCCTCCCAAACAGGAGGGCAGGCAGGAGAGCCGCTCTGCCCAAGGGCGCCAGGACACCACGCTCTGGGGCAGTGGGCTCCGGAAGAAGCCAAAAGTCCTCCTTGGAAAAGCAGAGGGGCACATGGCTCTGCTGGAGGGGACGGTGCCAGTCTGGTTTCATCCTCAACACTCCGGCAGCGCAGCACACCCGCCTGTTCCTACCTGCTCAAGGCTTGTTGCCGTTTGCAGAAATTCAAGAGGAAAGCGTAGCCCTCCGCTTCCTCTAGAAACGCCCCAAATGAGCGCTGCAGGTCGGAGGGCCTGCCTGCAGCCCCCCGCCCCCCGGGAGCAACCCCTGCCACGCTGGGCAGAGCAGGGCACTTGGCGTGATGCGGTCGGACCTCTGCCCTAGGAGCAGAGCCTTGGCAGAAAGGCGCCGTCACTAAAACGACACCAGATGACAGAGAGGAGAGACTCGGAGTTTAATCGGGTGCTTCCAGTTGTGCAATGTACAAAGGATGATCTGAAGGGAGGACATGGGCAATGGCAAGGACCCCATTAAAAAAAATAGTCACGTAGATTTGAGAAAAATAAAAATTCAAGATTAACCCTAGCCCCGTACCATAAAAATCCTCTGCATGTACAATGACTATTACTATATACATGTTTAAAAATAAATGCCCACAGCCTGGAGTGCAAAGAGCAGCGCCATAGCTGTGCTTCACAGCAGGGGAATCCATAAAGTGTTTCGTTTTTAAATTAAAATATAAATAGAAGCGTACAACGTGCCAAGAACCAAGTGGGTTACGTCCTCCTCTGCTCAGGGCCAGAGTGAGCAGGACCAGCCCCTACCAGTTACAGCTATAAACCTTCATGTGTCCGAATTCCCAGCCCACCAGACAGGACGGAGAGCCCGGCTTGGGCACCGTGCTGCTGCTACATCCCATTCTTCACCAGCTCATGGATCCCGTCCTCGTCAATAATCAAAGGTGTGCGAAACTCTCGGTCCTTCACGTACTTTTCCAGACCCTACGGGAGGATGAAGCAGCTCGTTAGGAACCCGAACGCCGCTGGCCTGCTCACTAGGATCCTCACAGCTACACGTGTGACCCAAGGGAGGATACGCCTGGTGCAGGCCTCGATGCTGCAGGCAGATACAGGCACGGAGCCCACCGACACCGGCTGTGCCCTGCTCCCTGTCCTGCCTTGCTATGGCAGAAAAGCAACAGCTAAAGGGATCGGGCTTCTCAGGGAGCAATCTGTCACCACGTGTCACCTGCCCTGTTGACCTGCTGAACTGCTCACAGATGGCTCTGGCTCCCTCCCATGCTAGCAGCTCAGGATGCTGCCTCAAAAAGCTCCACAGTGAATTCAAGTCAAGCTTTTGTGGCTCCCCGCCTCCCTGCCGGCCTAGTTCATCTGCAAGGGTGCCTGAGCTGTGGAGAGCCAGTACTCACTTCCCCGCCGTAGGAGATGAGAGGAGAAATTTCACACTGGACTGGTAGGTCATTTGCATCCTTCAAGCTGCAGAGGGAAGGAAAAAACAAACAACAAACAAATAAAAGTCAGCAGGGTTAGCCACATCCCACCAGCAAAAACAGACAGGGCCCAGAGATCTTGCAAGATGCCAGCGCAGGGGGACAGCGCCTGGCTGGGGGGCCAACGGCTGCCAGCCCACACAGACCCCACCAGCACAGGGCTGCCCTGGGTTAGTCAAGCCTTGCGTGCTCTCCACGGAGGTGCGAGCTAAAGTTTAGATACCAGCAGCGACTGAAAGGGAAGAGAGCTTTAGATGTGGCTTTAATGAGGAGCTACGTGCCTTTCCATGTCTGCAATGACAGCAGCGCCCACACCCCCAGCGTGGACCACAGCTCTGCTGTATTTGATCCTGCATGCAAGCTAGTCACCCCTTCCTCCTCCTCTTCCTGCATCCTTGGGGTGATAAGAGATGCACTCACAGCACCTTCCTGTTTGGCTGGCTACAACAGGTCTTTTTCAAACACACTCCTCCTTTAAAGCCCAACCTGAGGGCACAGGGTAAGCCTGTCTGCTCACTCAGAAATACTCCCTGCAGCTCCCTACTGCCCGCTCCTCCTGCCTCTTGGATCAACTGCCTCAGCTCCCCCGTCCTCCACACGCGAGCCTGAGCTGGTGAGGACAATGGCAGACCCACACCAGGGCCACAGCCCGGCCCCAAGAACAGCCACAGCAGCACTGCTGGGCAGGGGTCAGCGTGGGGTCCCTGACCCCGCTTCCTGCTGCCACCAGCCTTTGTAGGACCCCCCGGATGCTCCCTGCATCCAGCCGGCGTGAAAGCCCAGCCAGGGAGATCCAGCCTTGTGGAGGCACCCCGGGGTGCCCCTCCACTCCCAGGCAGGCATCGCAGGACGTCATCCGTGACGCTCCCCTCGCCCTGGTGGAAGCTCATCCCTGCTGCCACACACTCACTCAGCCTCCTCCCATCCCAGCTCTGAGTCAATAAAACTCACCCATCCTAACCCAGCCCCTGTACTTGTTTGTCTTACAGTTGGATTTGTTTCAAGATAAAAAAAAAAAAAAAAAAAAAATTGCCATTAATAAAAACCAGGATACAGTGCACCCTTTATCCTACATTACAACCAGTGTGATGGCCTATTTATAAGCCTGAAATCACTTGGAGTCTTGAATTAAAACCAAAGAGCCTAGGTGTATCCATCAGAAACTAGTAGCAGACGCAGCTTCTCCTGAAGGTAACAAGCTTGCTTGAGTCTCCAAGCCACTGACGCTCACCAGCTCTGAGTCCCAGCCTCACAGATGCACCCTCTGCCTACAGAAGAACACCCTGCTATCACAGAAGTCGCTTTTTAACACTTCTGTCAACTTTCCCGTTTACTTCTGTAAACTTCCAAGCACTGAGCCAGGGGCTTTCCCTGGTGTCACAGTCCGGGTCTTGGAAACTCAAGAGCTGAAGTCACCAAAAGCACAGCTGGCCGCCTACGCTGAGATTTGCACATGCGACATCAAAGCCCACTTGACGTTTACTCCATGTTTTTAATCGCATTTCCAATCTGCTTGGATGCCTGGTGGACACCGGGAGACGGCAGCCGTCTCCAGCTATGGGACCAGCCGGGATCAGTCCAGGCTGTGCTACGCCGTGGTGTGACAAACAGGGGAAGGGACATGCCAGCGTGTTTCACAACAGCATCCCGCCCAGCTGCCTCCGCAGAAAGGAACCCAGGAGGGAGCAGACGCCGCCTACTGCCCGTCACCGTGAGGAAGCGGCGTCTGCGGGGGTTCTGTAGTGAGACAGACATGCCCCACTCCCAGCATGCGGCCCCGAGCCCCCCGGCCCCGTTAGTCACTACGGGCGCCCGCTCACCAGCGCACACCCATCGCAGCGACCGCAGCCTGGCACGCTGCTTCGCCTACAGCCCGTTAGTACCTAAGCACAGCCCCGCCACCATGCACGCTGCACGGTATAGTTACTTGTCATTGACATCTGCTGGGGTGGCATCTGACCTTCCGTTTGTGACACTATGTGGGAATAAACAAGGGTTAGCAAGGGTGGGGAAAAAACAGAGCAGAACAAGTCTGGCGTTTGTGGTTCTCCGAACAGGGGCGGCGGGAGGCCTCTCGGTCGAGGGATGCTGCGACTCCAGCCTGGCTGCTGCACAGACCTGCTGGTGTGCTTAGGCTTTAGGGAGCCACCTCCTCCCCGCATGGGCAGCCTTGGCTGTGCAATGGAGAACAGCAGGATTCGGTTCACAGGGACTGAATCAAAAAGAAAAGCTCCTGCTGACCGAGCGAGCGTCCGTCCTACAGCCACTGCCCGGCCTGCACCCTGCTCTGCCCCATGGACCACCCGGGAAAATGGACCCACGGCTGCTCATTCCAGCAACGCTGGTTTCAGGAATGCCGAAAGGGAAATGGGCTGGGGACTGCCTGGTGCTTCATACCGAGCCCAAAGAGGATGCGGGAGCTCTGGGAGCAGCAACTCACCGAGGGATGGCAGGGATGCGTGTGCCATTTTCATCCACGAAGTGCCCCCCTGCATTGAGAACCCAGCAGTGGTGCAGGGACATCAAGGCGTGTCGTGCTGTGGTGGGGTTGTCCTTGCCGTTCTGGCTATCTGCGTTCTTCAGGGGAGAAAACTCATCCTCGCGCAGCACCTCGTACACCACGAACTTCCTGAGGGAGAACAGGGTATGGGGTCAGGTTCGGGAAACGCAGCTGCTCCTTGCCTCTTTGGCTTCCCCCCTGCCAGGGTGGCTGAGCTGGGAGCATGGCCGCACTGCAGCCCACACCACCAAGCTGTCTTCATCACCACGAAGGTGCAAGGAAAGGACCTGGGCTGTAGGGTCAGATGCTCCTCTGGCACAGGAGCAGGGCTCAGTCGAGCAAGAGGCACGCAGCGCCTGTCCCTGCCACTCATGTCCCTGCTCATCTCAGGGCACAACTGTCCACAGCATGGGAGCTGGCATCCCATTCTGACCCTGGGGCGTCGCTGGTGGGCACAGCCCTAGCACCTCCCAAGAGGCTCTCAGAGCTGCCCAAGGGAGAGCCAGCAGCCTGTACCCCGCAGAGAGAAAAGAGCGTACTTAGAAAACTGGAAGATGTCGAAGACAAACTTTTCCATCTTGATCCCGTTGGGCTTCTCGGGTTGGATCAGCTGCCCTGTCACAATGTCCACGTGTGGAATCTTCTTCTCAGCTACATGGTGCTGCAGCCGCGGCTCATAAGTGCTGCAACAGGCCAAGAAAGAGCTGTCACTCGCCCGAGAAAGGCACGTTGCCAGCCCCCCAGCTCAGACACCGCTGCAGCGGCACAGCTGCTCTGCCCCAGCCCCCAGCTGCAGGCTGCTCATCCCCACGGCAGCCAGGTGAGGATGGCCCCACACACCAGTGCTCTGGCACCAGCAGCCAGCAATGGCTGGGGGAAACCTTATCTCAGAGAAAGAACTGAGCAGAGGCACGAGAGTTGGGCCCTTACTTGACCACATCTTTCAGGAAGGCGGTGGTGAAGTAGTGATTGGCGATGTTGCCTGCATTGAAGAGCAGCCGCCCGTCCGGGCCCCGTTTCTGGGCGGTGGCCAGGGAGATCTCACTGTACTCCACCACCTGGTAGACACCATCCACTTGGCAGACCACGCCGACTGGCTCTGTGGGGTTGGTCTTCTCCACCACCTGCCCAAGGAGAGCACTGTCAGGGAAAGACCCCCAAAGCCCTGCACTTCAAATACACTCCCTTGTATCTAGCAGGGCTCGTGGAGGCGTCCTCCTGCGCAGGACAGCAGAGATAGGGATGCTGGAGCCCTCCCTTCTCAGGCGCTTCGGAAATGGGTGACCAGAGGAGGGTGAGAAGGCAGGGCTGGGTGACAGGGCGTCAGGCACACCCAGAGGGTGCGGGCAGGATCTGGCACCAAGCCCATGTGTGGCTGGCAGAGGGCACAGATATTTTTAGCACCCAGCCCGCCATGCACAAAGCAGAAGGCTGCTGGCTGAGCAAAGGCACCCCCCTACACCTGACCTCCCTCCTCTTCCTCGCACCCCACACACCTTCCTCTGGGCATGCGACCCCTCCAGCAACTCCCTGTCCTTCGCTGCCACGACAGGGCAGCCTGCAGGGTCCCAGGCTTTCTCCTTTCTGCAGGCTAGTATTTATTTCCTCCTTGTCTTGTTCCGGGCAGAAGGAGGAACTGCTTTCCCTTTCCCAGCTCACTCTCTGAAAGCTTCAAGGCCAGCAAGCCCTCTTATCTGTTTACCAGAAGCCAAGCCCAGCGCAAACACAACCACACAGCCCCTTTGGCTTTTAATCCAGCCTTTAAGTAAAGCTTTGGGCGCGCAACAAGAGACACGGGGCGGGGCTCAGCATCGGTTGTCAGCTGCACCCACTGCTCCCGGCCTCGTGCCCAGGATGTCAGGGCCGGGGACAGCTGGCAGCCTGCAGCAGGGATCTCGGCTGCCCATGCTCGCTGTAGCCACCTGGAGTTGCCCAGCATTTGGGTGGGGACCAGGCAGCCCCATGGGGCTCCCCAGCAGTTCTCAGCCCCAGGGACTGGGGGATCCGGGAGCTCTGGTGCTGCCAGTGTCACAGCCCACTGTGCAAGGCAGGAGGGGAGCAGCACCAGGCAAGGGCCAGTGACGCCCCACATTCTCCAGGACGTCAGACCCGAGGGGCAGGTGAGACTCTGGGTGGAGTCAGGGAAGCCAGGCAAGAAGCAGAACAAACCCCACCTCGCTCCAGGGAAGCAGTGCCTGCCTGTCCCCGAAAGCATACCTTGGCCCCGCAGTCTGCTCCCTTCTCCAAGCAGAATCCGATGAACCTGGGGTCAGCCACCTTCACCAGGATGTTGTCCACACAGTAGACGTGGACACTCTGCACGCCCCTTCGCTCCATGTCATCCACGATGCCGTGCACCCCCAGAGCCCGGTACAGGCCCCCGTTGCCATCTGCGAAGGGAACAAACCGTTGGGACCACAACAACATCCAGCTGTCCCGTCACCCACCCATGCTCATCCTCCTTCCCCAGGGAACTGGGGTGGAGGGTCATCAGCACGGTCATACCCCACCCTGGTCCTCCCCGCCAAGACGGACACCTCCCAGCCTGCGTCACCCCCCGGGCCACGTCATGCTGCAAGACTGCCCTACGCAGGCTCCAGCTCCAAAAGCTCGTCCTCAGCACCATGTCTCACCCCCTGTGTAGCCCTCCTGCTAAGTCCTGGCCACTGACCTGGTGCCATTGCAATCTTGCCCTTCTCCTCCAGCAGGATTTTCCCATCAAACCCCAGGGCAGGCAGCATACCCTGCTGGAAGAAGATTACGTTTTCCTTCTTCAAGCCAAAGTAGCGATGCTTCACGAAGAACTCCTTGGTGGACTCCATAGTCCGACCGCTCGTCATGATGTACCTGTTGCAGAGCAGAAGGGACCCAATGAGCAAGGAGGAGAGGCAGGGTCTCACACCCCTCATCCCAAATGTGGGGAACTGCTTCAGCCTGTAACACCCAGGATGGGTTTCTTCCCCCCCACACCCAGAAGTTCAGAAGGATCTAACCTGTTGCAGTCCCACCTCTCTGGCAAGCCAACAAAGGGCTTCACCCTTCCTTGCAACACGCTTCTCCAAAACCCTACCACACCCCGTGTGGTGGGGGGAACAGCCAGCTGCAGCAGCCAGCTCCTGCCATGACAGCGACCTCCTGCTCACAGTGCCACTGCAGCCCCTCGCCTCTCAGGCCACCACTGCCTTGCACGGTTGGCACACCATGCAGCAGGCTGGCCACTGGTGGCATGACACATGGGGCCATGGGGCTGAGCATGACAACATGGGACATGCCAGTGCCACCCTCTGGGCCTTGACCCACTACCTCCAACAGGCTACGCCCACAGCAATAGCACTGGTGGCAAGAGGTGCCAACCCATGGCTCCTTGGGCTGCTGATGCCAACTGGGCCCATGCCAACCCAGGAGACCTTGACCTACCAGCACCAGTCATGAGGGCTTTGATCCAGCCAACGTCAATGGGACAATACCAACCCACAGGACCTTAAGCCACCAACACCAGCTGGGTTAATGCCCACAGCCCCTTAACCCACCGAACACCAGCTGGGGCGATGCCCACGGGCCCTTACCAACGCCCACCAGCTCCAGTTGGGTTGATGCCCATGGGCCCTTACCAATGCCAACCCCCAGAACCTTGACCCACCAACGCCAAGAGGGCGCTGCCCTCACCACCCCACCAGCCTTGGTCCCACCAAGCCCACCCCACGATGCCTTGACCCTGCCGCCCCGGAGGGGTCAGGTCTCACCATGGGATGTGGCAGGGGGTGCCGTGCTGCTCCTCCGCCAGCTGCTGCAGCCGCCGCAGGCGCTGGGCCTGGAGGTGGAAGAGGGTCTTTCGGGAGGGCAGCCCCACGTCGCACATGCCCTTGGGGTAGGGGACGCCGAGGCGGGTGCCCTGCCCGCCGGCCAGCAGCAGGACAGCCACGCGGCCCCCCGCGATCTCCGCCAGCCCTGCGCCCGGGAGAGCAGACACGCGTGGGGCCCGCCGCGCCGGCACCGCACCGAACGGCGCCGCGCCGGGCCCCCGCCGCCCTCCCGCACCTACCGCGGCTCTCCCAGCGCGGCAGCAGCCCGCGGTCGCGGGAGGCGCTGCCCAACACGTCCCGCGGCACCGGTTCCATCCGCGCGTCCAGCCCCGCTGTCGCCCCAGCGCCGCCGCCGCCATCCCCGCGGGCCCGGTGGAAGAAGCGGTTGATCTCCGCCACGTCCATGTCGCCCAGCTCCGCCGCCAGCGCCCGGCGGGCCGCGCCGTCCAGCTCGGGCCAGAAGCGCAGCACATGGCCCTGCCCGCCCGCCGCCAGCCGCTGCCCCAGCGCCGCCATCGCGCAGTCCCCTCCCGCCGCGCCCGCCGCCTCCATCCCGCCCGCCGCCACTGGGCCGCCCGGCCCCCCCCGCCGCCATTTTATAGCCCCCCGCCGCCCGGCGGCCGCCAATGGCAGGC
>WHYT01012855.1:43858-59308 GCA_009806455.1 Tetrax tetrax
CACGTGGTGCCCGCCGCCCGCCCAATAGGCGCCGCGAGGGGTGGGGGCGTGGGGGACGCGACGGCTCAATCGGAACGGCCGCTGCGGGCGGCGCAGGCGCGCGCGCCGGTGGCTGCCATGGCAACGCCCGCCACGTCAGCGCGGGGCCCACACCCCCCCCCAACCGCTTCTCCCCACGCGTGAAACGGGAGCTGCCGTGGCCGCCGTCTGCCCCCGGGCACCCCCACGGCTGGTCAGGCTGGCAGCAGCCCCCCTCACCTCACGCTCCCCTCGTGTAGCAAAAAGGGAGGGGCACACAGGGGGAAAAAAAAAAAAGAAAAAAAAACACAAACCAAAAATCCACCTGAAAAAGTACAGGCGAGGTCTCTGGAAAGGACAGCAGTCCCGGGAGCCAGGCGGGGGCCAGACCCAGCTGAGATACCTCACTCCGTAATTAGTGGAGCACATGGTAAAAATCAGCACAGGCTGCAGCCAAAAATCCCGTCACCCCGCCACCGCTGGCTCACCCCACACATCCCTCCCAGCGCCAGCCGCAGCCACGCACCGCCCGGAGCTGCCGAGAGTTGTGCAACTCACAGCATCTCCCACGGGAGCAGCCCGCGTCAGCCCAGAGGTGATTTTTCCCTCCGGATGATTTCACTTCGGAAACCGTTACGCGCGAGCGAGCGTGGAACACGCCCGTACACGGCGTGTGTAAGCAGTGCTGTCGCAAGAGGCACAGTCCCGAATGACGGAGAGGGGACAGTGGGCTCTGGCCAAGTAAAGATCATGCCTGGTGCTTCCACCAGGATTTTCGGCTGTGCTAGTGACCAGGTCCCCACTGCCACCATGGCTGGCTCACAGCCCTGTCCCCTCCCCAAACGGACGTCCCCGTGTGAGGTGACGGAGATCTTGCTCAACGATGTGGCATTTCACCGGCAGTGCAAGAAAAACTGTCTGAACCACCGCTTCGTACTGAAGCATCGTTTATTAATCACTTGTACCAAGCACACATCTGCTCAGCGACGGTGCGTGACGGGATACAACAGGTGACATCTAACCCGAAGGGAGGCACGGGGCTACAGGATCCGGCACCGCGGGAGGAAGTGTACTGAACGCCCTGGAAAGACAACTCGGTGCTCAGGCTTTGTGGTTAGGAGGCTGGAGACCAGTGAGAATAAAATCAGGAACAGAACTAGGATCGGAGCTGGCTTGTGCTTTGGACAGTGATTTTAAAACGAACTACCCTCCTTGTGGATAATAAATAGGTGGAAGTGCAAAGAACTTTCTCTCTCATTGCTCCCAGACACCGGTGGCAGAGGAAGGACAGCTATTCTTCGACTGGCAGTGACATTTCATGTCAGGTCAGCTACAACACCCAACCACCACCAAGGAATAACGGAGCGCCAACGTGCTTCCCGTGCACCCTTCAAGGACTGCCTCTGGGGAGGAGGGCTGGGTGCCCGCCCTGACATCCCACCGGAGCAGCCAGCCTTCCCTGGCTGTCTCCAGAGGCTTCATCTTTCGTCCCTTTCCTCTCCTCAGAGCAGATCTCTCCCTCAAAGACAGCCTGTGAGCTTTCTCGTCTAGCTGTCACCTAGCTAGGACTACACAGGTCAGTGCTGCGCCGAGGGCTGTTTGGAGGGAGCTGTGTCAGCAGCGCAGACCAAGAAAGCCAGCAAGCATCTGAGTGGAAAGCCTCAACACTTCAACTCAAGCAGGCAGTAATTTGGAGACGAGGAAAGCCAGGCACACACCACGACAGATGCCACGGATTGAATCACTGCACACTTCAGACACAATCTAGAGTTAAGAAACTCAGTTTTTAGCAGGGCTGAAAAATATACCAGGCCACCAACGGCTCGCTGAGACACCCGAGTGAGCTTCAGCTTGACAGAAAAAGGCTTTGAAGACAGAGGGTGAGGGATGATGATAAAATGTTTCTGGTCTGAGGAGTTTCTGAACTTCCCTGTACCCCACAGCCTGCAGAGGGAAGCCAGGGGTTGGATCCAGTGACAGGACAGAGATCAACATCTTCAACTCTTGCCAGGAGGAAAATAATAATAATAAAAAATAATAATAATAATAAAAAAGCAGCTTCAGGGTTTTCACCCAGCTCAGTGCTCAAGCCTGGTCAACAAGCATCCACAGAGAAAATCTGGTGGCAGTTTGCATCTTGAAGATTTATTTAGCTCCTATTAAAGCAGCTGAGCAACACCCCAGCCAGACTCTGGTGGGACAGCTCTACCATGCTGCAGGAACAGGTTGTAGCTCCTCTCTAAAGATTGAGCTTGGCATGGCTGTTTATCTTTAGTTACAAATCCAAAGCACAATTCTGACTGAAAAAGAGATATCCTTCAAAGAGGACAAAGCCGCTCACAGTCCTAGACAAATGCACCTGAGAACTTAAATGCTTTTCAGTTCTGCACCCGCAGCCTGGATCTCCCTGTTCAGGTGCCGCTGCAGGCAACAGACCTCACACCCCGCACCGAGGGGAGCTCCCCGTGTCCCCACGCGGGCTGGCACTCAGCAGGGCAGGAGATCTTGGGTCTCCTTCTGCCAGCTGACAGGCACACCTGCAGCCAGCTTAACGCCGCTGACACGATGGCACTCAACGTGTGAATTTCTGGGCCAAAGTGTTTTTATCCCTGCTCAGCCTGCAGGGACAGCAACAACACAGAGCTGAGATCAGTCAACACCTATCAATGCTTTAAAGTATTCTTAACACCGCTCTTCACATAGGAAAAACTCACACCCAGTTAATCATCCGATTCCTCCCAGACACTAAAGGTGCTCCACAGCAAGGACAGTTAAATTAAAAGCAGTGAATCACACACCCCATCTATGCAAAGCTGCTTTACAGCTACGTACACCAAAGCAGCATCATTCCCAGAAAAAGTCTGATCAGCAAATCACACCTGAAAACTCACTGTGGGATATTTTTTTTTCCTGGAAAACCTACCACCTCAAAGGCAACAGAGAAAAAAATAAAAAATAATCAAAGAGATTGGTCCTTTCTGGGGAAGTTTGGGAAGGGCCATAGTAGACAGGACTCTACACCAGCACAGAGAGGAACTCGGACTCGTGAAATGCTACAGACATTGGATCTCCTGACACGCTGCACACACACGCACAGGGCAAAAAATCCAGAGGAACTTTTAAGTGCAGGATTCCAGCAAGTCCAGCTTCAGCAAGATGCAAAAAGTAAACTGCAAGGTAATACAAGTATTATTCCAGGGAAGGTCAGAGACGGTTCAGGCAGCTGCCCGCAAGTATTTCAGCTGGAGAAAAGAATTCATGAGGGCTCTCCTCCTCACTAAAACCAGGACGCAAGCCACAGGGCGTTGGTCTCCCTCTATTGTAGGGCTGTTCCACGCTGCGCTCCCCCGGAGCAAAGCGCCCACCCCAGCAGGGAGAGGCTCCACTGGGTGTAGGGATTTGCGCACCCCTGGGAAACAGCCTACCCCATGCCAGCAGCTGTGAGAGCGAGCTTCTGCCTGTGCGCGGAAGGCACAGGAGCGGACGGCTAGCTCTGGGGGAGCAGTCATGCTGCTTGCCCTGATGTTTTTCTCCACAAGCAGTGGTGGTTGTCCCTGACGCTGGGAAAGACCTTCTAGGCAGCCAAGTCTGACGACTGACCGAGCCCTTTCCATACAGGATCTCAGATTGCCTCAGGCCCTTTGAGTAGCCTACGAAGGACCAAAAGTGTCAGTGCTTCTAATCTAAAGTCTAACGGGTTAATGCAAAACCAAAACACACAACACAGAAAAGCCAAGCGTGGGACCTACTACAGACAAATATTTGTTCTGTCTTAATAAGACTCGCAGGGCTGGAGTCCTGCTGAGACACAAAGAATACTGCGTGCTGTAGCACTCCTTTCCTAAAATATCACCTAAAGACGCTTACGTATTACAGAAGATTTGGCATCAGAGCTAGGGAGCATCAGCGCCAGCACAGGGTATATGCTAGAAAGATGACTCCACACGACAGGGTTTTCACATCACCTCAGGCTACAAAGTGCTTACAGGCTGTGTTGGGACTGAGGCTGGCACGGCTCTGACATGCATCCACCACCAGTCCCGGGCGTACAAGCAAGTTCAGCTCACCGCAGGCAGCGTGGCCCACGCCGCCTAAGCCCAGCACGCTGTCTCTGCCAGGTCAGACGGACGGCTCTTCTCGGGTCACAAGACAGCAACAGCGTAACGCCGTAGGCTCAGCAGATCTGATGAGAAGACTCAAAAGTCTTCCCGGTCTAGTTTATAGAGGATGGTGATTCTGCTTTATTTTTCATAGCTATCAACAAAAGGCAGGAGAGCCTTCCTCCTCCTCCTCCCCAGCACTGGAGAAGAGCACATGCATTATAGGAAAGCTTAGCAAAGAAATGCTCTCTCCAGAGCAAAATCAAGTGCTAAGGCCAAGACTTTACGCCGTCTGACTTCAAATCACTTCAAAGCCCTCACCAAGATCTGCTGGGCCTCCCAGGTCCCGTGGTCACCGCTCCTGCCACCCGAGCGCCCGCCGGGGCAAAGCCACACACCCAATGTAACGAGCAAGCACAACACACGCACAAGCACACGCTGAAAGCCATCCCGGCTCCTCTGCACATCACAAAGCAGCAGTAAAGGTTTCAAAGCCCAGTTAAGTCCTTTGCATCTCTCCTTCACAGACGACTCAAAAGCAGGGCTAGGAAGCTCTTTTGTACATTCAACTGTAAAACACATGAGGAAGAGGAGCAAGACAACTCTCCTGATTGTTGCTACTGCCTACAGCAAGTTTTGGTACAGATATCCTCTCTTATAGGCACTCAGTGGGTAAAACGTAGCCACAACAAACTTGCCATCAAAAATCTTTCCAGTCAGCATTTTTTGGGCAGCTTTGGAATCACCAGCATTTGCATATTCAACAAAGACCTGAAAGAGAGAGAAGAAAAATAGGACTTCCAGCTTGGCGCCCGCCCCTTCCCACCCCTGCAACCAGGGACACAGTTCCTGAATAAATTTTTCCCGTGTCCTTGGTTGAGCCCAGAGCAGTGGAGCTAAAAAGGAAGGAGCTGCATCTCTGACCGGAATTTAATATCTTGCTCCTCATTTTTACAGACAGAGTGGTTGGCAAGGTGGGAGAAAGTATGATGATGCTCTACATCCTCAGTGCTTCCTCTCTCACCCACTGGCTTCTCCCCTTCCCTCCCATATCCCGGCTCCCCTGCTAAAGCTGTTTAGGGACCTCCCAGGACAGGCAACCTTACACAACTAAGAAGGAACCTGTGCTGTCCTTCAAGATAACCAGCTATTTTTAGCACTGTCATCAGCCAGGAGATTTCCAGGAGCTGGGCAGCAGTCCTGCAGCACACGGAGCACACGGGGGAATACACAGCCTCTTCTCTCCATTCACTTACTTGGCCTTTACCAGGATTCTCCTTTGGAATAAGCAAGGAAACCACCGGTCCATATTTCTGACACTCCTCCCTTATGTCTTCCAGGATATCTGAGAAAGAAAGAGCTGGTAGTCTTTCACTTTGCAAAAGAAACAAAAAGAAGGCCAGATGAAAATATCAAGAATTCAGTCAACAGCCTTTTCCTCTCAATTTAAATAAACAATCGAGAGGTGGCATGGCAGAAGCTGACACTGTGACACTGCTTAATGACCATGTAATGAGACACAGTGTGTATCCTAGGCTCAGGAACACAGACCTGCAGGCAGTGAATCCCCGACAGCAGGGTTTGCAGCACATGGACAGGGCTTTCCTCGCACACAAAGCCTGGCCTTCCAGTAGCTAAAACATTTGGGATTTCTGAATGTTTTTTTTTTTTTTTTGGTTATGGCGCACGGAGGAGGGGAACTAAAGTAGCTGCCACAAGCCCTTCTTTGTGTGAGCAGAACCCAGCCTTTTAAAGTCATATCCCAGAACTCTCTAGCTTTTGCCACTCACATGGATTTGAGAGACAGCAAAAATGCAAATTCTACCAACATGCCTTACCACCTACCATGTACAGTTTTTGCTACCGTTTAAAAACTCCAACAAGATATTTCAATTCTCTGCTGGGATCTTGGATAAGTTCACTAGCAAACTAGTGAGGATCTCTGCTACTGGGCTGCAGAGTCCTGTGTGTGTCCAGCAGAAGCTCAGAACCACAAACACATCATGAGGTCTGCGGGCATTTAAGCAAAGAGGAAAATAAAAATAAACTTAAAGTAATCTGGGATCCTTCAAGAACTGACTAGAAGCTCTACTTTCTGTCTCAATCTCTTAGCCTATTCTCTCAGTCTATTCTCTGTTGGTGCAGTTGACCCACCTGGTACCAAATCTCAGCTGAGCAGCTCTTTGTTTGCTGTTATGTGCCTATTAATTGCTCTTCTGCTTGCTCTCACATCCCCAAAGCCAAACAAAACAGTCTGCAAGACAACACTGTTACATGGGAATTGCGCGGCTTGTACCAACCTTCATATTCTTCTTCGCACTGCAGAGAAGCATCACTCAGAACATTTAGCAGTCTCAGCACAGGCGTGGGGAGCATCACCAAATCTTCGATATGGGGAGCTGTTTGACACCCACAGAATTAGAGAAAAGAAATCGAAGTCCAAAGGAGCAAGAAAACAGGAAGCTGACTCAATATGCGCTATCATATGCTGCTCTTTGCAGTACAGTTTTGCTTTCCTCCACTATTAGCTGCATTTACAGCCTGTATTCTCCCTGTTTCCAAGTGATCTTCACTTGCGCGCTAAGAGACGCTTCCAAAGGGTTCAGTGAATTCTGCAATTATACTGAGGCCAGCACTTGAAATTGCTTTTAAAATTACAAAGGCAGCAGAAATTAAGACTGGAGAGATATCTGCTTAGCTCAGATTCAGAAACTGATGTGACTCAAGAGCTAAGCTGGTTGAGCAAACTGCCCCATATATATGGAGATGGGAGAAGATGAAAGGAATACTCTGCAACCTGCCTCTGCTGTTACTGCTGCCAGACAAGCTGAAAACAGGCTGGCCGGCTTCTCTAACTCCAATTCTTACACTATACTAAGGCATAAGCCTCAGCTCTCTCTAGGATATCTTTCAGTTCTTCCCTAAACACCATGTAAACCCTCTCCCCTTCAAAATCCAACTGCAAGACCACCATACAATCTTGCAACAGAAATGGGGAAAACGACTTAAGTTACTTACACAGTGCAGCGCTGTGTAAAAAGGAGGGTGGTCACAAGGTGGGTAAGCAGCAACCCTGCGCAAAACTTTACAGGAGCAGAAATATAGCCCACTGCCATGGGGCGCTTGGCTTTAGCAAAGAGGCAGCTCCAGAACGGCCTGGAACAGCGCAGCATAGATACTACCGTGGAAGAAGAAAACAGTCAAGGTGGACAGACTAACGCCAAACTACGAGAGTCACATCTGAGAGGACACCCAGTCCTCTCGAAACTCAAAGCACTGAGGACAGTGTCACTTCTCCAGGGACAAAAGCTAGATTTCTTGCTCCTGAAAGTCACGAATTTAAGATCTGGGAGCCCAACTTGCAGTACTTGGAGAGCTTTAATGTTTTCATTCGTATCAGCAGCTCCAGCAGCCAAACACAATAGCAGTACCTCACAGTTCTCACACTTGACGGTGACAGAGAGAAGGGAGGAAATGGCTCCAGTTCTGCAGTCTGAGCCTTCTGACCACATTTGCAAAGATAGCAGCCTATTATTTCCTTGGAAATACTTTTCCAAGCTAAGTACACAATACATGAGGGAGCTGACACCTCCGCCAGGCGCAGACAGAAGACGTTAACTTCATAGCACAAGAGGTGATGATAGGCAAGCACACGCGCTATAAATCTCCTGCCTGATGTGGAAGAGTCCTTAAGAAAAGCTTAGAGGATGAAAGCCTTATCAGTCTAGATGATGCCCAGACAGCACTCAGGGACAGCCCTTTAAAGAAAGGTGCTTCAGATAACCAGGAATGTTCCAGCTCCGGGCGAACCTCTGGGACCATTCTTCCACAGGACTGCTGGCAACCAAGGGACAACATCAGGTGAACCGGGGACTCAAAGAATATTTAAGTGTCACTTCGGTCTTACATGCTGCCCCTTTTATTCAAGGCTGTCCATCCTTCATTTCACATGTCTGTTTCAGAGAGGGAGATAAACCAGCCCCTAGGACTCAGAGCCATCTGGTTTTCCTGGAACAAGTGACAAATGCATTTCTTGCAACACCCTTCTGCCCTAGGAGGTACTTTCTGCCCAGCCCCTCTGTTCCTTTTCAAAGTGCCAGGTGACACCGACCACACTGACAACACAGAGCACTGCAAGCAGCTCAGGAAAGCTGATGAACTGGAAAGTCAAGACTTGTCTGTAAATGACAAGGAAAGCCATTCTCAGGTGTCTTTGCTTTAAACAGAACTACCTACCGTGTCCAAGCGAAAGGCAATGACAGATCATCTTTTGACTTCCTAGGAAAAGCAACAGTAACTGCTTCCTTGTGCAAGACAAGCTTATGTACAAGTTTGGCAAAGGGAACCAGTGACTAAGAAAAACTGAAGCTGTTGTATAAACTTGTAGCACTAGCCACAGAAGCACCTTCCTAGATACAGTCAGAGGTTTGTGTGTTTAAAACTAGACCAGAAAGCCAATATACTATTCCCTCTGCTCTAAAGCAATACTGACTGCAAGGTTCAGCTCCTTCCATGGAAGTTGGCCCCAGTTTCTGAGATGCAAAAGAAGTTTGAAAACAGGAACGAGTTTGTTACCTTTGCCTAATACACAGGAACACTAGTATCTTGACGTGACCTCAAGAAGCAGTACTTAACCTTCACTGCGAAGTACACCAAGCAGCTTAAGAAAAGCAGGGCCGAGATTCAAGGGAAAGCGCCAGCCCAGCTAGAAGCTGAATGCCTGAAGCACTAATTTATGCTGCAGAAAAGCTGGACACAGAGCTCTTCTCTGGTGTTCCCGAAAGCAGATAGGCTCTGGAGAATGCTACCGTGTTGCTTTTGGAACAGAAAATAGGGAGCAATACGAGCCTAAACAGGGCGATCGCAGCCTGCCTTTTGCCAGCAGCCTGCAACTCACCCAGAGGGTCCTGGGGAAACACTACCATTTTATTAAATTGAAAGAGAAAGGGCCAGATCAAAGCGACAGTGACATCTGTCTGTGACCTGCCACACAGGCACCAGAAGAGGTAGGTCAGTCACTGCAAACACAGGCTTACACCACGAGAACACACTGGGACCACTGGACCTGTGCAGAGGAGGCAGCAGCAGATGCTACCACCAGCCACTGCCCTAGTCACTCACATCCCTGACTTCTGAACTGGGAAACCCTTGGCACAAGAAAAAACCATCCACCTACCACAAATAGCACTGCGCTCTTCAAAAGCACCTTAACGGTCACAACATTAGGTAAGTACCTGGGTTATTTCTGTCCCCTCGGATGAATGCTGCTGCCAATACACTCTGGGTCAGTATGGTCTGGGCAGAATTTACTGGGAGTTCAACCAGGGAAAAGCAACAGCCGCAGGGCTAGAGGGGCAGGGCAGCACTCAGGGCACAGGCGTCGCTCTGACCTGCCTGCTGTGGTACCGCCGACAGCTGGCGAGCACCAGGAAGAGCAAAGGAGCAGCAACGAGGCCAGAACCAGAACAACACAATTTAACTGCACTCCGTGTTGCTTCCAGTACACGCTGAGAAAGCCGTGAGCAGGGGCAACGTGCACAGCTTACCAAAGGGAATGCTGAAGAACGGGCTGCATAAAGCCTTCTCAGCAGAGGCTCGCTTTCCTTGGTCACAATGAAGCATGCTGGAAGAGAAGGGACACTCTTATGCTCTTGCAGGTGACACTCCTGCATCAACAAATTCAACTCAGGCTGGAAGTCATACAGAGGAACACCCCATCTTTGAGGTGCTTACGGTACAAAGAGAAGAGTGAGAAGCACATCTTCCAATTCACAGCTGAAGCACCCCTGAAAGCATTTTGGGTACAGGGTACAGTAGGCTTTCCTTCTCAATGTCTCTCAGCACCGAATGACAGAAGTCTCTCACTTACAAGTTCACAAGGAACACAGCATATTCCAGCTCCATCTCCCCAGGCCATTCAGCCCACGTCTCAGGCACACATGCAGTCTCATGAAAATGATCACACCCCAAGGAGCTTCCACATCTTTCCACAAATGGGATTCAAAGCAGCTAATAGCCCAGGGCTTGCCTGAGAACATCCCCTACTTGGCTTTACCAGTGGCTCCCGACGCTATTTCTGCCAAGTTGTGTCCTCATTGACTGTAGCCTCAGAGCAGAGTCACAGGACAGTGAAAACAATTCCCTTGGCACACTTCTCAATAGAGAGTTGCACAAGTGCATTTGACTCTTGACAGCAGCGAAGAAGCAGCACCGTCTGCCTCCTCTCCCTCATTTCTGATGAAACTTCCCTAAAGTAGCAAAGTCTCCTGTTTTCTCCTGCACTAGCAGGAAGTGCAAAGCACTGAAACAGCAAATGATGAACATTACGAGCGATACTCTTTATGTGATTACTTCAAACTGTGCCAAAATCAGAGGAGCTGAAGCGTCTCTGCTAAAGCTTGCACTTGCTATCAGCAGGGCAACAGGGAGATTTTTTAAAAAAAACAACAAAACAAACCTGCTCAGTGTGGGCTTTAAGTTACCAAGAGCAAGGCACGAGACTTTATAGAACACATCTTTAAGCAACAGTTAGTAAATACAGTACGATACCTTTTGATAAGGTCTCTGAGGTGATAAGCTGGAATGGCTGAATTAACCACCCCTTCACTGGCAAATATGCGATCAATGATGGCAGAACTGTTTGTCTGGAATGAAAAAAAAACAAACAGTGCTCAGGGAGGGGAAGAAAAAAAAAAAAAAAAAAAAAAAAAACACCAGTGGAAAGCTTGCAATATCCCATCATTTTCTGGACTGGATGCAGAGGGCTCTGCTACTGTGGCATTTTGTGAGAGAACCCCAACGCTCCAGCCTCACACGTTAAATGAGCAGGCCCACATCAGATGAAGTTTTCCCCATTTGTCTGTGCATAAGCTGGGAATTCCCATGTGCAGGCAAATTTGCTGTTACTGCAGACATTACGATGCTGAAAGGATATTCTTACTGGGAAGAAGAGCACAAAACAAAACTACTTCATACAGAGCAGAGGACAGAGTCAAGCTGCAAGCTCACAACACAGAGCCTTCCTCTTGTTTTCTCAAGATACAGACTTCGGAGAGGATCACCAAATTAGAGCTAATGTTAGACTAAAACCAGCAAATAATTCCTCTGTCATTGTGCCACTGAACCAGCCAGCAGCCATCAGTCATCCATTTTGTTCTTCCTTCTGTTCCGCACCATAACCAGCACAATTCAGCTCCCAAATCTTGGCAAGACACAGGCTCCAAACACAGAGTCCTGGAACCCTGAGCTTTCAGTAACCTGAACACAGGCAGCATTCGGACAGGTCAGTCCCACAGGGCAGGCGGGTCTTGAAGGCTCTGGAACCTTAATCCTCAAGGCAACAGGATTAGAGAAACATCCTGGAAACAGTCCCTAGTTGCCAGGTGCTACCTCACAAATCCAGGTTACAAACAAGAAGCAGGACTCGTTTGGCGCAAGCGAAAACACCCGCAGCAGCTCTCACTCACCTTCCATTCCTGAGATTGGACTGTATGTTTCAGTTTCATTCCTGAGAACATTTCCAGTAAAACGATTCCCAGACTCCACAGATCCACAGCAGAGGTACACTCCGTCTCACTCTGGAGCCCTGCCTGCGCCAGGCAGTTCTGCAGTTCTGCCTCTGGAGCCCGATACCCGTCTGTTTGAATATATTTCACATCCTGCAGAAGATCAAACAAACACAAAAAGTTAATTTTCCAGCTTCAGGTTCTCCACTCCATCCTTAAATCAGTTCACAGAGGCCCTTCCAAATGGGTCATGGAATTGGCAGACAGCACCGTACAGCCAGTTGCGTTAGGCAGGCAGTTCAACTCCCTATACTGCTGTGTTGATGAGGAAGAGAAGACATCTCCCAGCAAAACAGCAGGCATCCCGCTAGCATCCGATCTCTCCAAAAGACAGCACTGCTGGGAGGAAGAGGCTGGATGTCACTGCAGACTGGCCCATTAACCTCTCATAAGCGCAGAAGACGCTAGAAGTTTCAGGATAAGGGCTGAACACCCACAACATGCTCCCACGTCAGCTGCATGAGAGTACAAACAGCCCAGTCCGAACAGTGAGGATCTGTAACAGCTTCCATTATTCAAGTACCGATGTTCTCTGGAACAAAATGTCAAAAGAAGGAAGCAGGCACCTAACGCTCAGGCAAGGAAATTATCAAAGGTGCTTCCCACGCAGCGCGTCCTTCTTCCCCTCCCAGCAATCAATACCTGCCCAGCTGCCACAGCTGGCAGAGTGAAATAAAATGCCCACACACTGCCTGATTAAAAGAAAACAGGAAATTAAGTGTAAGCGTTCAAAGACAACTGCAAACTGTGTCTTTTTAACACATGAGGGCTCATTTTAGACACATGATGCCACTCAAGGAATGACAGAAGAATATGCAAGCCTGCTTCCTGGATAAGGCACAGGACTGGGAATTCTTACCAGGGGAATATATTCAAACCAAAATTATCTGTTTCTCTGATTGAAAATAAAGTTTACAGCAGAGCTCAAGTGTTTTATGAACTGAAAAAAAAATGGATACACAAATTGCTTATCAGCGTCCCTCCTCCTATCAGCAAAGAGCAGAACCTCCAGTATGGCAACAGCAGCAGTTTAGCAGCCCCACCAAACAACATTTAGAGATAGCAAAAACACTGTGGTCAATGCCAGCAGCAAAAATTGCAGGGCAGAATTTGACTCCCACCATCTAAAGCATTTTGAGAGATGTAAGTGGCTGAGACCTTTCTCCATGGACAGCCATTCTCTGTTAAACAGCGACAGCAGAAAAAGTTATGCAAGGATAAGCTCAGCAGAGTTGTCACATACAAAAGTAGTATAGTCTTGACTCAGAGAAGGAAATCACGCACGTATGCTGCTCGCTGCCCAAGGCGAGGGTGGCGAGGGGAAGCTGATACTCGGTGCACATTCAAAGCAGGGTCAGAAGGTTCACCCATACAGCCAGCACATTTCTGAGAACAGGCAAAGGAAACTCAGTCCAAAAAAGCAGATTGGAAGGAACCCTAGAAGCAAATAAAACACTTGATCGACTACTATGCGCAACTCACAAAGCAAGCGGCAAAAGAGGCCTGAATTAAAAAAAAAATAAAAATATATATATATATCTGCATTAGACACAGGATTCCAGCAGGATAGACAGCAACTGATTAGCAGCACAAACCATCGTTCAGCCAAGAACGTGGGAGAACTGAAGAACAACGTGGAGGAGTTCTTAAGAAGTACAAACATTAAAAACAGCTCCTGTACCAAAGAATCAGATCACCCACGCAACCCTCTGATATTCCCAGGTCAGCAGGCTGTACTGTCAATACCAGGTAAACCGGGATAAAAAGTATATTAATCTAAAACATTTAAATCAGTAGAGTGCACGGGGTAAGGACAAGCCACAACAATGTCTGCACAGAAAAATCATAGCTCGTTTACTAGACTTACTGCCCATCACCCAGCGATTAAAGGTAAATTTGCTAGGAGGCTACCGGATGAAAAAGCTTTACTGATACCCCTCACAGGCTGTGAGAGAGGGAGGAGTGAATGGACGCTCTATCAGGCCAAGAGCAGGACCTCCTGAGACTCTCTGCTTTCATCAGAGGCCATGGAAGAGAATAAAAAGGGCAAGGACAAACCTAAACAAAAAAATATCACCAAAATAAAAAAAAGTGACTGCATGAAGAGAAAGTGAAAGCCCAGCAAACGGGAAAAGCAAAGCAGAACAGGCAGAGATCAGTCTGTGTCAGTAAAGAATGGACACTGCCCACCCACAACCAGAGTACGGGCTTTCGTCAACACAATGACACAGGAAAGAAACATCCAGACTTCCTGAAAAAGGGAAGCTGCCAAAGATATGATAAAAGTAAAGAAAGCACAAGGACACCGCCAGAGATATCACAGCTGACTGGGCAGGCCGACGGCAAAGCCTGGACCACTGCTACATACGACAAGGGATGATAAAAGGAAATTCTACAGATCCGGGCGCTCCCACTTGTCTGACCACATAAAAACTATCAAGCTTCCCAGGAAGCCGAGACACCACTTTTCCCAGTGCATCATTAACTGTGAAATTCGTGGTCGTGTGTAGCACAAAGGCTGAATCAACATCAACAGAAACCAGAGACGTGCAAGGAGAATGGGAACACGAGCTTCTGTTTCTGGGGCCAGAGAACATTTTAGCCTTTTCCAGGAAACCCTCAGCACCAGCTCAGCCACTCCTCTTATCAGCTCATGTCAACTCCTACACCCATGAACCGAAGGCATCACAGACCCACACAACTCGACACAGAACCAACTGCTTCAGGAGCAGCGCCTTCCAAACCTGATTGCCTTCTTTGAAGCTAAGACCAAAGTCAATGAGCTTAAAGCACTCCTCCTCCGCGCTCCACAGGATGTTGCGTGGCTTGAGGTCTGCGTGCACGTAGCCTTTGTGGTGCAGGAAAGCCAGGGCTTCGAGAACGTCTCGGGCACAGTGCTGGATCATCCACATGGAGCAGCCCTGGTTGCTGGAGTGCAGCAGCAGCTCAGACACGCTGATGTCCAGCAGCTCGAGCAGGAGACAGCGGGACGGGCCATTCGCAGAGTAGTGGTTGGTGAACACGCCGTACAGCGTCACTACGGTGACACGCGTTGACAAGCATTGGTAACGAGCAATTACACAGTGATCACGCTCCACCGCTCTCCGCTAGCACCCCGGCCACCACAAAAGCTGCAGGGGGCAGCTGATCTGTTTTACAAACGTTCAGAGACCCAGCGAACCAAACTTCAGAGGGAAGGGGCAGGGGAAACCCAGCCGTGTCACCCCTCCGGGCTTTGCAGGATGGGCCGGGCTCACAACACCCCGCCAGGCTCTAACGCGAGAGGGCTGGGCGCTCCGGCTCAGGACAATCAGGACACAGATATACAGGTCAGTGGTGGGTGAACCTGGGGGCTTCCAGCAGCCGCCTCCGACACGCAGGCTTTCTCCCTTCCCAAGCCCGCTCCCACCCATGCAGGCAGCCCAGGGGCTGCTGCCAGAGCCAGGAGAGCTAGCGGGCAGACATCCCCCTCCCCACCACCCCGGGGGCAGCGCAGCTCAGGCAGCTTACCCCAAAGGAGGATTTTGGGGTGTCCTGCCCGGGTGACCCGCTCTGCCCACCCGAAGGGTGATGCTCGTCTCCTGCCTGCTCCTGCCCTCCCTGGGAAGGGGAGCTGCAGACCCTCAGCCCAGGGATGGGGAGGGGTACCCAGGAGCCGGCCCCAGGGGGGTGCAAGGAAGCACCCACCACAGGGACACCGCTTTGGAGCGTCAGGGACCCTCAAACCTGCCGGCCCAGGTGTGCCAATCCAGGGGGGGCGTTGGTCT